>VYZU01087820.1:0-88433 GCA_013401355.1 Ceyx cyanopectus | reverse complement strand
GCGGGGGGGTGAGCCCGGCACTACCCAATCTACGCGCCCCTCCCCAGCTGCCCGGCGGGGCCCCGCGATCAGCGGGTTTCGCCTCTCAACGGCCGCATCGTGGGTTTTCTGTTTTGTTTCCCCATCCCCGGGCCTGAAACTAATGTGTGCATGTAAGGCGGGGAAACAGGGAGACAGCAAACAACCTGGCGCCCCTGGCTTCTCACACACAATAAAAAAGGGAGAGGGATTAAAAGAAAGGAAAAAAAAAAAGAAAAAAAAGAAAAAAAAAGAAAAAAAAAGAAAATAAAAGAAAAGAAAAGAAAAAGAGAGAGCAGAAGCGAGCCTTGGAAAGGGGAAGGGACTCCCAGAATCAGGCAGGCTGGCGCCCCGCGGAGCCGCGCCATGCGGTACCCGAGCCTCGGCGGCCCGAGGCCGCGCACCGGCAGACCAAAGCCGAGGTGGGGAGCAGGGCCGGGGGTGATCCGAGTGGCAGCCGGATACCGGGTGGTCGGGAACGGCAGGGTTATTCTGGAGACGGCAGGTCACTCACTGATCGTCTTTTGTGCAGGTACTACGAGACCGGGAGCATCAAACCCGGCGTGATCGGCGGCTCCAAACCCAAAGTGGCGACCCCCAAAGTAGTGGATAAAATCGCCGAGTACAAGAGACAAAACCCGACAATGTTCGCCTGGGAGATCAGAGACAGGCTACTGGCCGAGGGTATCTGCGACAACGACACGGTCCCCAGCGTCTCCTCCATAAACAGGTAAGAACAACCCCGCAGCCCTGTCGCGTCCCAGTCGCCTCTTTACTGCCCTGTAAAACCCCTTGCAACAGCGCGGACGGCACAATCGTTCCTCGACCAGGTTAGATCCCACCTGATTCAGCCCCTCGCCCCCAGCAGGACCCTCGGGCTTGGCCCGACAGCTCCCCGGCCCTGCCTTGACTCAAGAGCACGTTATCGGGTGGCGGGGCCGGAACCGGCTGCCCCCGTTCCCGGGCACGGGCAGCTCGTCTGGCCCTGGTCTCGCTGCTGCGCGCCGCAGGGCTGCAACTTGCGCCAGCGGCCTGGCCCGGGGCGAGCCACGCTGCTGCGGGAGCAGATGAGCTCCCTGCGGAGCAGCCCGGCGGTGCTTCAGGATCTGGGTGCTTTTTGGGCTGGCGGGGTGGTGGATGGCGGAGCCGGGTTATCCCCTGTCCCTCCAACCCCTCCCAGGCTGCAGAGTGACCGCCGGGCTTGGCAGGTATGAGGGCTCTGAGCCGAAAAGCTTGTTATCCGCTGCCAAGCCGGGCTCGCAGCCCCAAGCCGCTGCGTGCTGGAGGAAGGTTTCCCTTGCACCCACTCCCCTGGTTCACTCCTCATCGCTAGCCCGAAGGAACGGCTGAATTTGCAGGGCGGTGCCTTCTCCTGGCTAGGGAGCGCCGCTCCCTGTGGCCCCTCTGAGCCTGGCGCGGGCTTATCCTGCCGTGGCAGGAGGCTGGTCAGCACCAGGACCGATTCGGCACCAGAGAACGAATTCCCCCATTTCCTCCCCTGCTGCTTTTTTGACTTTGTTGGTGGAGGGACTCAGATTTGGTCTCAGGTTTGAGGTGACAAAAATAACTGTATGACGGGCAGAAAAAAAAAAAAGATCGAGGCAGGAGAAAAAGGCCGCTGATAGATGTAATCAAGTACTAACAGACAGCAAAGCGCTCAGTCTGTTCACACGCCTGCACATCCAAACGTAACATACATCAGGTCTTCACACTTTGGCAGCACACAACACTCTTAGGCAGACAGTAAAAGTAATTACGCTGTTTTAGTGTAATGTATTTACAGATAGATAACTTAAGAATGCCCACAGAAATATACAGCCTCTAGAAGCAGAGTTAACACAGGAATATTTGCAAAGGGTATATCCATAGGTACAAAACACTTCACCGACAGAGTAAGAATGCATGAATTTTTTGTACTTATTCTGAAATATATGTAGCTTCCCACTCAAATAAATGTATATAGCATATATGTAGATATATGTGCAGGCTTTGGTGTTGTCCTCATAGGTAACAAATGCACAAGTCAGTGTATTGGCCCCTTAGATATATTACAGGTTTAGTAAGATATTTTTCTAAAACCTGGTATATTTATAGCCAGGGAAGGAAAAAATAAATAACAGGGAAAATGCAGTGGTATTTTTTTGTCTTGCTCTTTTCATGGCAGATTTATCAAAATATGTCTAATAACTCAGACTGTGTATTTCTAAATCTGGCAACCTATATAAATGGGTTTTAATATTTTGCAAATGATATGGAATTATCCCAAATCATCTTGAAAACAGCAGGTAGAATTAGCTAGTGGAATGTACCTTGGCTAAGAAAGATTCCCTCAGACACACTGTCTCTGTAATATACTGCTAGGCTACCCTAGGAAATTATCCCTGTGTGTGCCATTTGTATTAAAATGGTTATTAAGTTATGAACAGGGTAACATAATACTGATCGGCTAATTATACACCCTCCTAAAAAACCTCCAGGTCTCTGTTACTCTCTCAGTCAGGTATTGAAATAATAACAGTTTGACATTCAGACACCTTACAAAGGCAGCTGCAGAAGGACAGCCAGCTATCCCTGGGAGGAATTAAGCTGGTGGTACAGAAGTCCAGAGGAAAGGCTGTGGGCTCTTTGGTGGAATAGCGTATATGGACCCGAAGCACATGTATAGTTTGGCTAGCTCAAGGGACATTAGTATCCAAATGTCACTGAAGTCTCAGCCTTATGCCCTGCTGGACCTCATGCTTTGCTTCTTGGTTGAGATATCCCAGGCAGAAGGCTCAGCACTAAGTTTTGCTCCCACCTTTGCTACCAGATCACGGCAGAGATTTGAGGGTTCTGTACCTCAGTTTCCCCACCTTGGAAATGAAAATTGATCCTTCCCAGAAGGAGGTGGGAACAGATGTCAGTTATTGAGCTTTAAAATGCTTTGAGAAGGACAAGTGCTTGGTAGCTGCTAAGTATTATATTAAAGAGGCTCAGCTGTGACCCACCATGTTTGATTCATACTGTGATGGCATTTGAGTGTGTAGTCACAAAGGCCTAAAAGCATTTTGGTTTAATATGTCTAAGTCTCTCCCCATTCCTTTTAAAAAGTCAGGTCCAACTTATCACTGTTCACCTTTGTGTGAGGCTCCCAAGAAATCACATCTGTGAGGAAGGGAGCCCATCATATCACAGGTTGTAAAATTTCAAGTCTGTACTAAGCAAGAACAGGACAGTGAACTGGGAAAAACTCGCATCAGATGAGGAAATAGTGAGTATGTAAGGGCCCGATGCTGGTGCTGTGGAGAGCAGCACAAGCTTCCTCACTCCTTTGACTTTTGTGACTCCAGTTCACAAAACTCAAAAAACAGAAAGAGAGGAATAAGTTCACAGTTTAAATATACATTTTTCTCTCTTCCACTGTAAAAATATATACATAGAATTGGGACAGTCCTTTGTAACAGCACATCCCTTACCTGCAGTACGATCACAAATTGGAGTTAATCTAACACTCTGAGTCTCTGAGCAACTTCAGATAGATGTCAGTTTTAACCATCAACCTTCTAGAAGTATCTGTCATCTTATTTTTGCAAAATGTGTAGTTTTGAAAGCAAAATCTGCATTGGCCCATTGTCCAGAACTGTTAAAGCTATTTCCATGAGCAGTTTAACATCTTGAGACTGTAAGGGAGGTATTTATGTCCCTAGATAGACTGTTAACATTGCACTTCAAAAATGGAATGTCTTTGTATATACAAAAAAAATTACATTTGGTTACTATAAGATTTTCTGAAAATGTATTAATTGCTTTTTCTTTCTTTCTGAGAATTAGGCTAACATTAACAAAGGTTTTTGGGTGAGACACTACAAAACAACACAGTTTCAATTTAATTTTCAAAGTCTCCTTAAAACATTTAAAAAATCTGTTTTCCTTTTTTTTTTTTTTTTTTTTGGTGATACATTAATTCTATGTACCTACACTGCACTGATCTGTCAGTATTGCATGGAGAACATCAGGACATATTAGGGATGATGTGCAGTTCAGTATTGAGAATTATCAGAAACTTGTTCATACCAGACTTGTTCACATAGAGGCTATGTACAAACTCTGGTGAAAAACATGACATAACTCCCCTGTCAAGATTCAGGAGAAAAAAAAGTTTTCTGCTATGCAGTAGTTTTCCTTCAATTATGGCAAAAAAACTCTAGAGAATATAGTAGTTAATAAGCAAAATACACTAGAACCAACAGGATCAAAATAGAAAAATTATCTGTGCATCAGGAGCTATACACTTCATACATTAGGTACTATGCAGTATAAACCTATTGTGTATGTGTTGGTACAGACACACACATATATATCTGTAGGTTTACACATGCATGTATCTAAACACACACACAAAGTGCATGCAGTTGAGAAGCAGGCAAGTGACAGAAGCTCTTCATTCTTTGGTAAGCAATTAATGCTTACTTAAAATCACATGAGCACCTTGCTCTTTGAGCACCCTGCCAGCCCAAACTTTTCCATGTATCATGTCTATAAATGAGTTATCTTTGGGCACTTCAGGTTAGAATATTTCATCTAGATTTAGGCACTGCTGTAAGCCTCACACCGGTCTTAAAATATGAACTTGGAGACAGACAATGAGAATTTTTCTTTTGTTTTGCAGCACGTACAGTTAGCCTAAGAACACAGGTTTCGTAAGATAAAAATCAGTGCAGAAAAATCTTTTGAATTAGTGTACTATAGTAAGAACAGGATGGAATATATCATGGACACACGTTCTCACGGTTATGTAGCAAGTGAGGCAATGGATATTGTAGTTTAATCATTTCCCGCTCCTCTTTAATTAATTCCTTACAGGCCCAGAAAGGCAAAGCAAAACAATCTCCCCACAATTTGTCCCTCTGTCCCAGCTTTCCTGCAGCTGGGTTAGTCCTTATCTGAGGAATGACAAATCTAAAGTGTTACAGAGTACAGTCAGCCTTCTGGATACTCTTTGGACCCTCAGTTCCTGAGAGTAGACCTGACTAATACCCATGGCAGGGAACAGAGTTTAGTGGATATATTACCTCAGTCAAGCTGTTACATGTTTCTTCAATGTTCTCTTAGGTACTGGGTACACATTAATTTCTAGTGTTAAGCACATGATTTGGGAAGATGTTTCCTGTTTCATTATATAATAATCGGCTAATGATTCCTAGTTTAAGTCTTCAGTGATTATGTGTTTTTTAAAAATACATATGGAAGGACACACACATTGGTTCGGGCTATAATGACTGGTGAAATGTCCATTGAAATATTATTGATCATGTAGGAAATGTCAGTGGCTGTAGGCAGGCCTGTAGTTCAGAGCAAAGAACGGTGTATTAGTAGATCAGATTTCTCTTACCAGTTCTGGCATTAACTTTCTGGTTATCTTGGGCAAGTCACACAGACTCCTTATGAGGGTGCTTTGCCATTTGTAAAATTTAAAAAAATCCAGTATTTATCTACCTTTGTAAAACTTATTATGATCTTTCACTAAAAATGCCCATGGAGCTTAATGTGTAACAAGAAAAGGTTCAAAACTGGAACTAGACTGTTTTACATCAGCTGAGGCTTTAAACCATGCAAGGGAGATAGAATTGAACAGCATCTCAATTGAGATAAAAGTAATGTCTCAAGACAAACAACTGAGTCTGGCAAAAGGCAGGTATATTAGGGCAGGGGCTGTGTCATATGTGGAAGAAATCAATGTTATGCAAACAGAGCTTTCTGAGTCACTCTTGTTAGCCTCGCATAAGAGTTTCCCCAGAGGACACCCTGTCCAAAGTCTCTGGTGAATCTTGCCCTGTCTTTCCCACTGAACAAATCTTGAATTCATGGAGGACAGGTGAGTCTAGGGAGAAGTTAGAAAAGTAGAGAGTATCTCCAATGGCAGCTTGTTCATATTGACCAAAAGCGGGGACAGCTGCAAGGCCTGCAGTGAACACAGGATGAATTGCACAGTTTAAACCGGCAAGTGTGTGTGTACGTGTGTCACAAAACCTATTGCCACCATCAGTATTCTGTAGCCACAAGTTAGTTTTCTCAATAGAGAACCCAAGCACCAGACTGGCAATGTAGACTGGATTAGCCTCTGACTAACAATGTGTTAGTGCAAGGCGGGGGTAAAGAAAACTTGTCTGAAAGTACCCAATAGAGTTTACCAGGTCTTATAATCTGGCACTTAGTGTACATGGAAGAAATCTGGAATCCTAGCAGGGATCCCTCTTTCCCTCAGTTGATGCTGAGTCTAAGGTTCCCATGCGATTTCCTACATCAGGGCATGCTCTCAGGGTAGAAGACTTCTATTGCCAGTTGCTTTCAGCTGAGCAAAGAAAATGATCGGGTCACACAGGGCTTCATTACAGGGAATATACTCCTTTAAATTGAGATTCTTTTCCATCAGACACAAACCTGGTATTATCTTCTTTTTATCATTGCAAATAAAGGACAGGCTCATAAAGCAGAGGTTACAGACAATGTTACTGCAGCTGAAAGAGTAAATGAATGCTCACAGCATTTCTCTTTGTCTTATTCCTCATATCTGGCCACTGAAAGGTTGTATGGTGGGAACTACAATAAGATAGCCGCATTTTTTCTAATTTTCATATTGCAGAGATATTAGCTCAACAGAGGTAGTTTAGCAAGTAAAATTGGTTGTGCTTGGGAAGTTTTGATCTCCTTGTTCTGTGAACCTCAAAGTTCAGAACCACATCAGTCTCTTTATCACCTGAAAATCCCAGCCNTTTTTATCCCCAAAAAACCCCCTTTTTTTTTTTTTTTTTTTTTTTTTTGTACAGAAAGCTTGATTTTTGTTGGAAGTTATAAATTTTCAAGCTTTTGCATCTAGGGAATGATTGCTGCATTCTGCCATAGAGGTAGCTGCATTTCAGTGCTGGGTGAGTGAGTCTTACGGAGCCAAACCTCATTTACCAGAATCACTATTATGTGAAAAAAACTCATTTGACTTTTGGAGAAAAGAGGAGAAGATCTAAGTGGCTTGGCCAAGCAATAACAAAGTGGTGAGAACAATGTAGTGATCTGAAGGGTGCAGTCTCTCCAACAGGAAAGGAATTATTCACATTTAAACAAAGCAGTATAGCCAGGAATGAAATAAGAAAAGGAACATTTAAATAGCAGCAGAAGGTATCCCCTGATAGGGAGGTGCATTAAGTTGTAGAATTGTATCCTATAGGAATTCCTGATTTCTTGGAATTTATATAACTAGATGGCATTAATAACAAGCAAACATACAATAAGAAATAATCTCTTCTTGGCTAAAGAGATAGATAATGCTATAGCAGGCCAGCTGGACCCTTTATGATATGATGATGTGACGCATACAAAAACTAAGTCATGTTTTCAGCCACATATCGAATATCCTCCCAAACCTGTCTCTGATCATAAAGCCCATTCAAACAAAAGATTTCCATATTAATTGAATAAAAAATATACGACTTCAAAACAGTTGAACAAATCTGAGCTTCACTTAGATTCCATGGTCTTTAATTAAGGTGTGCTGAAATTCAAAAAGAGCTTAAACTCTCTACTTAGAATCAGTAAAATATTTAGGAATCTCACTTTTTGTGGAGGGTCTTTATAGATGGGAAGGCAGAGACTTCCAAAAGCATTTGTTGTTGGCCTAACATCCATGCAGCTAACTAGGGCTTTAGGAAATCCCATCTGTGTGTAGATGGCTCTGATGATAATTACTACTCATGAAAGCATCAGAAGGGTTTGAGTTTTTCTCCAAAACAATAACTCTTTAAACTGAAAGTTAACACGAATGAGGATTTTTCCAGCGTAATTCCAACAAATCTATTGGAGCCTGTGCACGCATGGCCTTATTTACCAGTCCCAACTGTTTAGAAATGCCAAGGCAGAGTCTAAATCATGCAATTGGCATAAAACCCATGAATACTTGTAATAGAACACAGTTTGTTTTTACTTGTTTTCTCTTTTCTACTCTACATTTTTAAAGGGATTTAGATACCTGACTCCCATTAAACAACTTTAAAAACACCTAACAATGCAGTCCTTTGAGTCTTCAGAAAGCTGACAGGTCCCTTTTCAAGCCCCCACAAGCAGTAGAAACACACTTTATTAAATGAGAACTGAAATTCTCATACTATTACTTGACTAGAGGAGCTGGAAACCCCACAACAAACACCGTTAGGCTTGTGATGAAATACTAGACAGTATGATATTCAGCGCTAGCCTCCAATTTTCTCTAGTGCCAGTAACTGAGAGCTGATTTCGTAGCACTTATATGGCTATATCTACCCAGCTGAAAATCACAAATCTAATCACTTGGTTTCCAAACTCCTCAGAGTGCACTTACAAATATTCATTTCCAATCAATTTGCACCTGCTAATATTTCTTAACGCTCGCGTGTGATGACAGAGTCAGAGGCAATGCCGGTGCTTTCTAGTGCTATTGCAATAGCATAAAGAGGCTCTGTGCATAGATCACAGCCCATTGTCCAAAACAGACACGGTGTAAATAGGAATTTCTTTCGAGAGGTTCTTTTAGAAAATCACTATATGCACGTCTTTCTTTACACCATCCATTTAGCTTTGACTAGGTTCATCATTCAGACAGTCCTTAGGGTTTCAGGGATCTTGAGACAATCATCTTTTTCTGTTATAGAAAACAAGATATCTGTCTGGCCAGGGCTCACCCACCAAGCCCAAGTCTAAGGTAAAAGTCAGAGCAAAACTGGGAAGCCTTCTTCTTCAGGCTCTTTTCTGACAAGACAGAGGCTGAATGCTAGCTAGACTGCAACAGCCTCCCCCCTCTTCCCTGATAAGTAGGTATATAAATAAATAAATAAATGGCATCCTAACTGCATTGAGAACTCAATAAAACAATCACATCAAATATGAGGAGGTATAAATCTCATGTCTGCACAGGTAACCCACTCAATTGCTTTTATTATGGCTCAGCCTGACTCCATTTATTACCATCCGTGGCCTGGGTGAAGGATGTTTGCATGAAGGGTGGTCTTCTGGTGAAATCCTATCCCTGGAGTAGTGACAATCAGCCCATACAGAGGTGGATTTTGGTGGGGAGACCAAAGGCAGATCCATCTGTCTGCATGAAAACCAATCAATAACCCTGTAACTAGACCCCTTGTCTCTGGGAAATGGACAACACAATAGTTCAATCCTGGAGCCATAGGAGAGGAATAGCTGTGGTTGGAGTGTGAAGAATGACAGGACATACAAATGAAGTGATTGAGACATATGGACAGAATGTGTTTGTCCCTATAGAGTGTTAGGATAGGAGGAGTGTAAAGGATACATTTATATATATATGTAGTAGAAAAATCTGAAAGGCTGATGTGTTCGGAGGTGGGTATGGAGAAGGAAAAAGCTGTTAGATTGCTCTTATTTATTTAATAGAACATTTATATGGGGACTGTGAGTGCAATGCAGATAGGTACCTTTGGGGAAATGTGCCTGCTGGTTAGATACTGCACAAGAGTATATTGGTACATAGCAGGGAACAGGTCTCTGGGCAGGTGCATAGGTAGTGACACAAAATGCTGGTAGGCTAAAGTAAGCATATGCGGGAGTTCACTTGTGGTCGGAGAAGGATATTTCTTTGTCCTCTGTCTGGCTTGGGATTTATGTGTGTACTAGTTTTGACAGAGAGGAGGAAGAGTGATGTGCCAAAAGCCTGAGCTAACGGACTGTGAGTTCACAGATACGCTTCCCAGAAAATGCTATGTATGAAACAGTTACCCAAATTCCACTGTTAAATCAGGAAGGGAGATCTGGTGGCTTGTCTCTTACTGTATGAAAAATAGAAACAGGACATTTCTTGCTGCTGTCATCCCCTGGCTCTGCAGTTCCTATAGCGTTTCTAAAATCTGCACAGCATACTGTTCCCTAGGCTTGTAGCAGCTCCCCCAACACACGTACACATGCACACACAGAGATATGCTGGACTTTGCCACTATTAATTATTCTCTCACAGGGGCTAATTTATTTTTAATTCCTTTGGCTCCCTTTTGAACAGTTCCTCCTTTTTCCAAGGTAAGCACCCTCCCCTCTCTTCAAGGTCCAAGGCACAGAGCTAAACATCCATCTCTAGGAGGCAAATTTCGTTGAGAACAGTGATCAGCTCTGCCCAAAATACCCGTCACTGTATTTCAGCTGAGAAGAGTGGTAGGCCTATTTTGCAAGGCAGATTGATTCCTGTTCACTAATTTGTAAAAGGAAAAGCAGAGACTGTGACCAGACAACAGAGTGACAAAAGAAACCCTCATATCCTGTGAGGATGCCCTGCACCAGCTTTGGTTTCAGGATAGTTTGGATGGTTCTGGCAACAATAACCATACCCATCTCTTTGGTCAGGGAAGCCAACCTTTGATTCCCAGAACCAGACCTCATTTTCTTTAAGCTGAGCTAAAATATGAAGGCAACCTCATTACTCCACTGCCCATTTTCAAGCTCTCACTTTAAAATTGTGATAATCTTTGGGCATTAAATTTGGGCACTTCTTAAAGGGACTATTGCCTTTCAGCATACCCCTGTTTCTCTGCAAATTCTTCTAAGAACATTTGGTCATCTGCCTTTAAAAAGAAAGACCACAATGCAATGTAGATGTGTAATAGTGCCTGTGATTGATATTTGCTTAAATTTAGGCCCTTTCTTGGTTCTTTAAATTCAGACTTTCAGTCTTGAAAAACAATATACATTTATACATCATTTATACATAAACGAAGATAAAATACATACACATGGATAAAATAATTGTGGAAAATATGTAGAATAAGAAAGGAAGGAACAGTATTTCTGAAGAGGAGAACACATTTGCATACTAGGAGCATAGGGGAAGCATATTTCTGGGACATACTACATACAAATGGGCCAAGGCTGTGCAAACAGAGGCAGAGAGGAAAATGTACAATGTCAAAAAAGTCTCTCTCCCTACAGAACAAATGGCAAATATGGAGCTTGAAAGAGACAATGTCTGTGGTGCTGCTTCTGGCAGACAAACAGCCTCAACACGAAGCTTCCAGAGCGGATGGAGAGCACAGTGGGGTGGGACTTGGGGGAGAAAGGGCAAGAGATAAGGCTGAAGTGAAAGGCTAAGGAAGATTCACTTGAAGAATGTCAAAAAACAGACCTGCTGTGATTTTACAGAAGGCAGTCTTGGCCATTGTGTTAAACAAGATGCAGTGTCATCCGATATTGACATCCAGCTCTCTTACGTGGCTTTAACAATTTTAGGCTATGTGTGAGCCTGAGTAGAGGGCCCACACACGTGGAGGCAGCCAGCATGGGGACAGAGTGAGTGCATCTGACTGTGTGAAGCTTTTTGTGAGGTGCACAAGCTGTAGGGCAGGGAGGAACTGCCTGAATGAGTTCATGTGCTTGCTCAAGAGGGAGCATGTGTAAATTCATAAAAAGATGGCTGCCATGCTTCTAACTCACTTTGTGGTTACGTGAATTTTTGTGACCTCCTAATAATTAAAGAAAAATACATGCTCGTGGGTGACCCTCCTGTGGGTCTTGGTACCTAGTGGGCAAAACTGGCAGAGCTGGTGTTACAGGGAGAGATGAAATGGAATGGAAGTGGCCCATTTTGGATGGATGTGTATATAAGGAAATGGCCCTGGAACAGTGAAAGGCAAGGGATAAAGTGATCCTGAGGAATACAGTTTTTAGAAGAGCACAAGAGGAGGGTGCAAGCCCTGTAAACGAAGCCTTTGTATTGCTTAGAGTACCACCTTTCCAAAATGAAAGCACCTTCCACACCATTTGAATGTGCTCTGGATCATCCTGCATACAGTCAAGTAATTTGAGCATGGAAACCCAGGTGCATTTGTGCAGGTAGAATGCTGAGTCTCTATTGTTCCCCCAGACAATATTCTCTGTAATGGATATTTGGGTGAGACATGCCCTATACCCCATGACATGTGTACAAGGAGGAGTGTGGACATATCACTAGGGCAACATGTCCAGCTGGGAGTATAGTCTTATGGCAAGTAGGTATTACTGGTCTGTACAAGAATTAAGAATAGTTTTACCCATGGAAACATTGTAACTCTGCAGTTACATGCAGGGAGTCACAGGGGCAAGCGAAGGCATAGCAATACATGTCTGGAGAAGCCTGCCTAGTTCTGTGGGGTTCTGCACAAGATTCTGCTTCCCCATGGCAAGGCAGTCATATGAATGATGAGCTGTGGCTGCAAACAGATGTGCAGAGGAGTCCTATCAGTGCTCTTTGTCAGCCATTCTTTTCGGTAGACCTAAGGATAAGGTGCTATGGCAGCCATACCACCAGTGTGCTGAGGAGATTGCAGCTGGTGAGGTGGGCAGGGTCAGTAACACAAACGTGTGTGTGCATGTGTATAGCAGAGTGGTATCTGCTGAGATGCATGAACACAGAAGGGGTATGGCAGGGTGGGTACACCTATTACAGAGATGCCACGTATAAATGTGAGGACATATGCCTGTTGGGGCTACCTAATACGTCTGAAGGAATGAGGGCTGTATATGGCTTGATACATTCATTAGGGAGTGGACGTGAGCTAGTTCATTTGATACATGATGCAAGGAGGGGATACTTGGGGATAGTGGGGGCAGAGGAGGTTATGCTGAAGGAGATATTTCTAATGATAGCCATAATTTAATGCACTGGACTCTGCCCTCCTCTCCTCTCCCCTCCCCTCCCTTCCCACTCTTCTCCTTATTACCCAGGTTATCTTGTTTGGGTTAAGAGGCCAATTTCAACAGACGATAATTGAAGAGTGAAGAGAATCTGATAAGATAAGGAAGGGACATCATTCCTCAAGGGATCAATAGAGGTTTCATGTTCCTCCTTCCCCTGCTGTGTCCCTAACACGCTAACACTCTGTGTCCATGCGCCTGGTTTATTTGCTCTGCTTGTCTGCAAGCTGGGAAAGGAAGTGTGGGAGTAGGGGGGCTGTAGCCCCCATCTGTCACACTGCCAGAGCAGGGGAGGGGGCATAAGGAAGAGACAATGGGAACACTGGTGGCTATATGGTTCCCTGTGAGAGACAGAAGGAGGCAGAGAGGTGACAAGCCTGATGCCCTCCTGGCTCTGGCAGGGGCATGGTCTCACATGGGAGGTTGTTCACCTTTGGCCTTTTATCTCAGCATTGTGCTCTGCAAGGGAAGGGTATTGATAATTTGTCTAGATTTAGACTTGCTTCTCCTGGTGTCCCCATGTAGAAAAGCTCAAAGCTTTTTATAAGCACTCATGGTGCAACCTCTCAGGGCACCAAGGTTGAGGGAGGAATAATTACCCCTACCACAAGAAAGGCTGGTAGCTGCTCCTGATTAGGTTTATGTTAGGATCTGAGGTTTAGGCTTGACAGCCCGAGTATCTCACAAGCATTCTTAGCAGTTTTTTGGACAAAACCAGCATGAGAGGATCCCCTTAAAGAAGATGGAGCTGCCTCAGCAGTGAATACAGGCTCCTTCATGGCAGGGCTACTGAGGCTCCCATGCTGCATGGGCAGAGTTTGTTCTACTCCTGCCTCTTGCTCCTTGGCAGAAAGCTGTGTATCTCACACAGCTGATGTGAGATCCGTATGAACCCACACGCAAGGATCAGCGATGCCTGGTGCGCGCAGACAGCCGGGGCAGTGCAAAAGAAGTCCCTCCAGGACGCCCAGCCTGTTGCATCAGGCGTGTGCTGTGGGCTCTCCCCTGTCCCCAGGTAGTGCATGGGGAGACAAGCTGAGAGGTCAGCACAGCTCAGGATCCAATCCAGATTCCCTACAACAGGACTGGGCAAGCTTCTGGAGAGCCTGAGACACGGAGGGATCTGGGGCTGAGATATCTTCTTCCAGCTGATTTCTCTTTTATTTTTAACACCCAGAGAAACAGATACTGAGAACAAGTCAGTCATGCAGTGAGCATGTGGCAGAGTTGGGAATACAACCCAGATCCCCTGACTCCCAACCTCAGGCTTTAACCACTAGACCATGCTTCCCTCTAAGCCACCTTGAACTTTCCTCAGTGAGGATGGGGGCTACTAAGCCTCTGTGGGCTGCAGTTTACCAAGCTGTCAGGAGTGTGCTCACTGGACCGCCTCACCAGAGACAGCCTTCCTCACACACGCTAAAAAAGTTGAAAAGAAATTCATTTCATGGCCGGTGGTTGCTTAAAAAAGGCGATTCCAGCATATGTATGTGATAAATGTTAACTGTGCATTAATCGCATTAAAGAGGACCCTATAAACTTTTCATTTCTAATTAAATTCTGGCCGGTGATTCTGGCGAAGCCAGCACACTCTGGGCCTTTGTTTATGTGGAAAATTAAAATGCAAATACAATGGAATTTATTTCCATTACTAGAGTGATATGCTGGGCTCCTCTGTTTAACAGCCTCCAATTATTTTCAAACAGGTCTCTCTCTCTCACCCTTCCTCTCTCTCCCCCTCTCTCTCTACCTCACTCCCTCATTTTTTCCCTCCCCCTATTACCCTGATGATGCTACCCTAGTGTGAGGGGTGGGAGCTGGTAAAGCACTGGGTGGGCTAAAGATGGTGTCATCTCTTCAAGGTCAAATGCAGGCAGGAATACAGAGGAGGAAGGGGGAAAAAGGAGAACACAAACAAGGAGGCAGGGGAAGGAACAAGGCTTGAGATAAAGCAAAGAGGAGTAAGGTGTTACCTGTTAGCAACCTCACTGAAAAATAGGAGTTGAAGTCACTGGCTTGCTAAATCCCAGCTATATAGATGACCTGCCTGAGAGATGTCATGGGTCTTCCCTGATGGGATATTTTGGTGACAGGGTACAGTTCAAAGCTCTCTCTGGAAGTTTTCTCAGTCTTTCAAAGCTTTTTTTTTCTAAACTTTGTCAGGATGTGGCAGTTGCTGGGGCAAATTCAGATGGCTGAGGAAGCACAGAACAGGTCCAGTGCCAGGGGTATTATTGCCTGTGCAGAGCAAATAAATCCACGCAGCAATGACACATAAACATCAGCTGAAAAAATAACTAAACTCTTGTTCATTTCCAAGGGACCAAATGTGGCTACACTGTCTTAGGGCATTAGCACACAATATCCAAACAAATCAGAAGCTGTTGCAGAGACCCAGAGATTAATATTCCTTAACACATATACTTACTGATAAATGCTGCTGACATAGAATTTCATTCTTTCTTACATATATGAGACCCAGGGCAATTTTGACAAGGGAACATTGCCAGGAAGTCACACGCATATCAGAGACATCTGCTAACTGACACAGATGTCCTTCTATGCATTAATATAGTCACACAAGAAGACCCTTGCAAAGGCAAGAGTGCCCTTTACTATAGACTTATGTAGTCATTTATAGATCCCTTCACAGAGTCAGCCAAATCTTGTTGAAACTGCACTTAATAGTCTTGTATATATTTGTGAAGAAACCTAGGATATGGAGACTTCTCCAAAAGCATAACTGAAAAGTCTTAAAACTCTCAAATGCACTGGAAGGCACACACACATGTAAACACATTCACTAGCCTTAGGAATATGTTGACACACACACAGTTATTCACAAGAAAGTGTCCAGACCTTGAAGCATGCAGCTGAGAGCCAGCCAGGCGTGCCAGCCCCTGCATGACACACCTGAGCAGCATACTCTCGGCACGCCCCACTGACAGGGAGAGCTCGGGAGCTAAAGGGATATTGTTTTAGTGCATGTGAGCATCTTAAGGAATCACCTAGTGTAAATGATCCTGCCCCAGCCGAGACAGGGAAACAGGAGAAGGACACATTCACTTACAACACTGAAAAGAGGCCATTACCCAGTCAAACAACCCAATCCCTGACATCATTACTGAATACACAGGAGCCCTGAAATGCACACTAACTCAATCACAGAGACACACGATTACAAAATAATACTGATGGAATCAATGAGACAGACATGTGGTCATACAAAGCGCACCCACACCGGTGTTAATACACAAGAACAGCCACCCAACAAGTGAATACAAAACAGCCATTCACAACCACAACGGCAAAACATGGGGCCGCGTTCTCAAAGGAGACTTGAAAATTCTGGCAACAAACCCACCACTGCCAGAGGTGGTTTAGAGCAAAACAGGGTGCGGGCAAAATCTGGCTGCTGTCAGCCTAGTGATCAACAAATAGTAAAAGCCTTGACAAGGAGCGTGCCAAACACGTTCACATTCTAGTGAGGCTGGTGGACCCCCAGGGCACTCAGGACAATGCAGGATTGCACCCCTAGCCATCAAAACAGACTGGTTCAGTGAAGTGACGCTTTTGCTCAATGATCAAAAGCATCATGCGGTCACTCTTAACACAAGCAGGGGTGCATGACATGCAATAGTCACCAACACAAGCTAGCGTAAGAAAGCAAAACATATCAAATATCAGAAACACAACACATAGGGACAGGCAGAAATGCTGTTCAGCACCCAAAGCCAAGGAAGCATTTCATAGACGTGCCTCTACAAAACAGCCCAATCCTTTTTCCAAACTATAGCATCACTCCCACATTTACCACAGCACTAGTGTCTTTCTCCTATGGAGAGGAAAAAAGCTAAGTGCCCACATAAAACTTGCTCATAACGCCACAGATAATGAACCTTCCTTGGGCCTCACAGGCTGCGCCGGAGCATCCTAACCCAAGTGCTTAACTGAAGGCCCGAACGGCCAGTGTTTGCAAATCCTTCGTGACCTTCTTGGGAGGGAGACAATGTAACTGCACCCTGAGTCCTTTCCCTGGCACAGCAGGCATCAGCTTGTACCAGGCTGCATGCACAAGAATGTGCTGTTATTGGAAAAGCTAGCAAGGCCGGGGGAAGACTGCTGTTGGTTGTGTGTGCCTGCATGTGTTGTGTGTACAGGAATTCCCCTTCCTCTACCGAGTGCTGCTGCTTGTAGCTATTAAAAAGCCCAGGTCCTCATGCTGGGTGTTCAGTGAGTATTGATTCAGTCTGCAAGCAATTTTAATATTTCTTCAGGGACTTTCCAGCAACAGCACAAGTCATTAATTCACCCTCCCAAATTGCTTATTCAATAGCAGGAACATGGCTCCTGAATAAAGTCCCAGAATTTATGTGACTCACATGAGTCAGGAGGTCAAACAACTGTTATGGAGTGAAGTTAAAAATCCAAATAAAATATTGACACTTTTTTGGGGAGCAGAAGGAGGGGGAAGGGGGAGGGGAGAAAAAAGGGTATTTAAAATAGGGTTTTGTTGCAATGCCCCCAGGATAAAGAATGGAAAGAGATTGAAGACAAGTTGGAGTTTGTAAAATCAATGGGATTTATTGCATATCCGCTTGGCATTTAATAACTCCTTCCTTTCCACCTCCCCCTGCTCGGTATGTACATGGGGAAATAAACTCTTCAACAAAACTAGAAATAGCCATCCACAAAGTACACAGATGGACATCCAAACACTAACACACAAAGGTAGGCACATGCAGGGATGAATATTATTTTAACTCTGTGGTAAAGCATCAGAAGGTCCTCTCAGGACCCAGGGTTTCAACTGAGCTAAACAGAGCCTATCGCATATGGCATTACATATGCCCATGTAGTAGCAGATAGTCTATGTCCATAGTCTTTGAAATAAAAAGATGGGAGGGGAAACTGAGGCACAGAGTGAATTAAAAGAGCCTGTTCAGTCATAGAGTCCATCAACAGGACATCTGGATCAGGATCCAGGTCTCCTGATGCCCAATTAGTGTTTTGGCAGCTGAAGGACGCTGCCTTTTATGGGAGTGACGGCACACACAGTGACTGAGATCACACTGTGAGAAGGCATCCAGCTTACAGGAGGGAAACACAAATCACACAACAAAAGACACTCAGTGGGCAAACTATCCGTATGCAGATAGATGCACACACAGATAGATATACATACAGGTGTCTACCGAGCTCATTGCTATTCAGAAAGCACTGCAGCCAGATTACACACAGAAGTAGAAACCTACCTGCAGACAGACGGACAGACGAGCAAATGAGTGTGTGTACAAACACTCAAGCACATACACGCACTCCCTGATATATCAGCATAGCCTCATACAGCTGTATATCCACACTGAAAAAGCCACACAAATGGATATGTTGCTATAAACCTAGATTTTACTTCGGGTGCTATCTTTTTAGCTAGCTACACATAAATGGGTGCCCACACACATGCAAATGCATTCTGCACAAACATATTAGCATATGGACTGAGTCCTTTTTGCAATATACTGGTAACTGTTTCAGTGAAACTATCAGTCAAAGATCTGAGACTGTAGTAGCTGTCAGACAACATTTATTCATTAGCACTAACTCAATAAAACCCAAGCACACAAACATATAGCCTAACATCTCATCAAATAGTACTTGATGGCTTGGGATGTTTAAATGGGCATTCTTTGCTTCATTTGTCTCTTTGTCTAGTTGACTTTTTAGCAAAGATTTAGGGCAGGTGCCTTCTCTGAGCTCATATTTTGCAAACGGCCATTTTGGAAGGGCTTTTTTTTTTGCATTGTGTTAAAAATAATGTTTGATAACATCCTCCTGAGATGTCTTTTGACCAAATACACAGTGTGGTTTTAAAATTGAGCAAGGTAGTGAAAAGTTTTAAACTTCCATAATGATGCTTAAATTATTTTTTTTCATTAAAAATATTCTTTGTTGCTATTTCTAAGGTTGTTTTGTTCATTATTTATTTTGCAACTGCCCTTTTAAAATGGCAAGATAGAATCTTTGCGCCACCTTATGCTACCTCCTGTCTTCTTAGACTAAAATATATTAATGTAAAAAATGAAAAGGTAGTACAGTTTTTCCAATACCCTTGCCTGTGTTCCTCTGTACTCCTCTACCTATGAATTCTGATTGCATTTCATCTTGTCTAATCTAAGTTAGATCAAAAAATGAAATACATGCTAATCTACAGCTGGGGGTATTCCGATTCATTAGGTGAACAAGTACTTAATTCAGATTAGAGAATCATGTTTTGTAATAAAGGAACTGGATAAAATAATTAAAATTCTCTAGAATATCATGGTTTTCAGAACGGATACCTTGTAATTTGCAATATAGTATTCTACTGCAAAAGCCTGAACTGCAAAATTTGAATAATTAAATATTTATAACTTAGGTCTTAAGATAGTGTTAAACAATTGCTGCACATCTTCTGTGTTTAGCCCAGCTAGTGCCTGGCTTGGTGTGGCAACCTCTGGACAAATCAGTCTTAGAGAGCACTAAAGATCACAGGGAGAAAAGTTGCCTTTATGGGGATGCAGGGAAGAGGAAACATTTGTGCATGTGGGAGGATCATTTAAGCTGCTGCTCCTGGGAGGTTTTTCATCAATTTGGGATTGTTGAAGGAGTCTCAGATGAGATGGTTTCATTGACAGGGAATAGGCAACAGGCTTGTTTACACAGGGGCAAACTAGAAAATTAATCTGAATTAACTTTGCAAGCACATTGGTTAAAAGCATTAAAACATTGTTCCGTTGCTCGTTCAAAATTTGAGTGTCCTAAATTGAATTTAGTTTACTTCATTTCCAAAGTGAATTAAGCTAAACTAAATTAAAGCTGCCTTAATTCTAAACAAGGGAGTCAGAGATGTAATGTAGTTTAACTAGACCACTTTAATTTTCACACATTCAGTTAATTTAAATTAGTTGTTTTGCACAGCCATAAGTAGGTAAGTCTAAGGACTGCTCACGCTTATGGACAGAGACTGTATTTATACAGGGGCCAGGAAAAGGGAACCCAATAGTCCACTGTACCCTATCAGCCAGTGAAATTGTTAACCGAAAGGATAGAAATAGTAAGTTGCTGAAGGCCCACAGAAAACCACAGCTCTGCAGTTAATCGGATGGATGCCAGATATGCAACTTAGAAATAGAGCAGAACTGCACTCACAAGCTTAAACAACTATGCAGATGTACACAGAGGTATGGGCCTTATAATACAGCAAGGTTCCACATTAATTATGTAGCAGTATTCAGATATGTTGGATATTATATAATGGATATTATAGCCTTGTTATGGATGAGTTCTAGGTGGTTATGACTTATTATCTGTAATAACTGTGCTCAGTGCTGCACAAAAACATCCGTATAGCTAGCTGGTGATGGTTGCAAGCTGCAGATCTGAAAAGCCTATATGCCCATTAAACTCTGTTAAAAACTGTAATGGTTTGAATAAATGATTATTAATTCTTCATGGGGTCTGAATATACATATGTGACCAAAATGTCTAATTCCATATAGCCACAGTTATAAATGCACACCTATAGGCAAAGATAAACAAATATGCACATTGTGTGGTAATTAAAACATGCTAAGAACACTAGTGCATTTGCAAACACAATATGGATACATAAACAAATATATAGCTCCTGTTCACTAAACGTTAGACCTGATAGTGACCTACATGAGCTAAGCAGACTGACTACAGATTTGTCTTTTAATTATAAAAAGATGGCTTTGTCCTGTAAATATGAAAACTGGACTATCTTCTACAGAGAAGGGCAGCAACTTTATGCCAGAAACCAGTGCTGGCCTGTGCCTGACTGCTCTGGGTGACATGATAAAGAAAGGAATAATTAATACCAAGAGCAATGAGCGCTAGAACAGAAAGGGAAAGATTCAGGTTTTCTGTGGAAATTTTCAGCTTTTCAATGTGGTTTTGAATCAGAACTTTTACAGCTATATTTCAATGTAGTTGAAACCTGCTGTTTTAATAAAATCTAATATTTTTATTTTTTCCTTTTTTTATATAGCATAGTCTCTCAGTCACTCTAAAAAGGTCATTCTAAAGGGAAAAAAAAAAGTGCTATTCTGATAAGGCTTAAAACCTCACATTTTTGTTAATTTATTTAAAATCCACTGTAAAAAATAACATTAGATCTAAATAGACACAATTGCAGCACTGGTTTAGTTTTGATTTGGGACAAACATCTACTGGTAAGGGGACCACTATGAAATTTTCATTAGTTCTGACAAATATAAGGGAGGCACACACAGTGACACCCCTGTAAAGGGAATCATGTACTTGATTCAAGCAAGTACAAGCATGTACTTCAGAGGAGCACACTGCAGGGTATAGAGTTAATACACAGCTAATACACATCACTGCCAAACCCCAAAAGTCCTGAGTCAATACCCTCCAAAACAAAGAGACCAGCATAAAATTCACAAGGGTGTAAACAAGAATGTATTTGCCTTTTTGATTTTTTTTTTCTTTTTTTGCCTCCAATCCTGGCCCCTTGGGAGGCAGCCAGGTCCCACTTCCACCTGGTCTTTGCAGTCATAAGAGCCAGAAATACCTTGGTATTAAATGAAAGCTGAAGTAATTGCTTATCTTCAAGATCTGAGGTTTTATACAAAATACCAGCTATGGCATAGCTTGCATGAGAGTTGAGAATGTTATCTGCATTTATCTGATACCTCGCAGCTCAAGATTCCTAGTACACACATGTCTTCCGTTAATCAAAATGAATGTCCACAAGGAATTCAACACAGACTCCTGAATTTTAATAACTGGAAATGGGCTCAAAGCAAAGCTTTCAATTAAAAGTTCCCATGCGCTCCAGATTAAGATATTTAACCTTGGCAAGTCCATGTGTTTCTGTAGGTCTTCTTAACTCACCTGCTGGCACAGCCGCTGTTCTGACAGCTCCAGCTCATGCTGTGTGGCAGTCACCGGTGTGCTGGCAGCTCGTGGGGCCGAACCCAATGCCAGCTCCACACTGCTGCAGCACTGCTGCTAGCAGGACCTGAGCCTGCCAGTCTGTACGTAACAGAACTGCTCTGAGCTGTGGTCATTGCAGTGTAGGTGTCCTCGTAGAAAAAGATTAATTCCTAAGTGTTTTCATGGCAGAAATCTCTTGCTAGTGAAGGGAACTTAGCCACTGGTAATGCTTCTCTTTAACTCGCTTCCTGTGGTTTGTATTTTTTTAAGCTTTTGGTCTCTTTTTGGTCTTTTTTGCAGAGATGCCAAGTTTGTTGAGGAATAGGTCTGTAGCTGCTGAGATGGATATTTTCATGGGTGCTGTGAGCTGAACATCTGCTCTGTGGTTGCCTATAATATTAGAATTAGAACGTGATGACCCAGGTAGCTCCTGTCAGGCCTGTGTTTCTAGGTCTAAAATCAGCAGAACTCTTTTTGTGCTTTAAGATTTCCTTAATTCACCTTAAACCCAGGATGTCAAACATCTACACCCAGGATCAAGTTTGCTTCTAGTATTTTGTAAACTGTATGACATCTTCCAGATGTTTGGATTTTAATGAATTTCTGGCTTTCCTGACTGCAAAGAAAGCCTTCCAAATGTGAACTGAGTGTAATAAAAGTAGAAACACCTGCCTGAGGACATTTCTATGCTACAGTGACTGCTTGACTGCAGCTCATGTAGATATATTTTATCCAGCTTTAAGCCAGCTAGCCTAGGTCCTGATGGCTCCATAGTCACAGCTTTGCACAATACAGCCACTATTCGAGCATCTCAGAACACAAATGCACTTGCATGAATGGGAAGACATTTCTTAAAGCCTAATGCAGCAGTTTATTCTGGGAGGTCAGGCTGGGCAACCTACACACATAGGGATGACTGCTATCAACTCCAACAGTACTGGTGGCATGAAGTTGTGTGTTACTGCTTAGCAGAATGAGCTGACAGGATAACCCCCTACTTGGCAGATATCTCCCCATCCCAGAAGTCAGGTACCTCCACCCTTCTTTCCTTCCACCTCTCTTCCTTATGTGTGGACTTGCACTGTGTAGTGCAGCAGAACTGGAATGGGCAGAGATCTGCTAGAAGCTGAACATTAATGCTCTGCTCAAATTAAATGAAATAAAACCATATGGTGTCATCATGGGTCACTGATATAAAACAACAAAAAAATCCTAGCTCCTCTCTAAGCCCTTCAGATAGTAAAACTGCTGCTGTGAATTCTGCCTCTGCTCAGGCTGCAGCCAAGAAATGCAGTGAGAGAAAAGGGCAGGATTGGGCTTTCTCTTGTGTTTGGAGTGGCAGGCTAACCTGCAATAAAGTGGAACTTTTTTTCCCATATCTTCAGGCGTGATGTCAGTGTAGCTCCAGTGAAATTGATGGACCTACACAGACAAACAGCAGATAAGGAGTCAAATCTTCTCAGGGAGGGTTGGAGTTGTGTTTTGAGATATGTAAGGCATCTCCATTTTGACCTCTCTTCTATTTGGAAGCTTCAGGAAAATAGATAATCCCTCTTCAGGCACCTTTTAGGACTATCAATTGATCTATCTAATCAATGTAATTAATCAGTCATACTTGTGCTTATATACTAATGTAGTACATGATCACCATTCTCCTTTTCCAAAAGGTGGGGGGAAGGAAATGCAATTTTCATGATAGGAGAGGGTTTGAATGTGTGAATATTGCTTGTGGCCCCTGACTGAATATGGCAGGGTTTGAAGGCATTCTGCTACCTTGGCAGGGAGCACCAGAGCCTCAGGCCAGCTAGCGAGGAAGCTGAGTCTGCTGCTTCTGCCAATGTCAGCTGTTGTTCTGAGGGTTGCAGTTTTTGCAGTAGATTTTGAGAGCAGTTGGAGAAACTACTGCCCCACACACACCCCAGTGGAAAATACGTTGTGGCTTTTGGGGACACCTACAGTTTTGATCTTCCCAACTACTTCTACTGCTTCAAATTCAAATGCAATGATCAAAGCCAGTGCAGCTGAAATGCAGCTCCTGTTGCCTTTGCCTGCCTCCCTTCCCTTCACATACAGCCACTGTCAGCAGGGTACATGTCACTTCTGCTTCAAGCAGGGGAATGAAGCCAATACTGTGCTACAGCTCGCTGAAGCACTTACTTGGCCCCTGTTCTTAGAGAGTCTGAGCCCTTCACTCCTCCTTCCAGCTGTCCTCACTGTGCCCCAGGTGGCACGGCAATGCTCCTATCTTCACACTTCAGGCAGGAAACAGAGCACAGAGAGAAATGCCATTTGTCCAAAGTCGTGATGAGAGGTCCATGACAGAGCAAGGAACTGAAGCCCTTTCCCTAAGACTGATTAGGCTCTATCAGACTTTCTATTTCCCTTCCTTCACCCCTCAAATCCCTTGGTTGTTTTTCCTCATGCTATGAAGCTTGCTTTCCATTTTAAACTTTGTGCAAACAAGTCTTATTCCCCCCCCCTTATTTTGCTCAACTGTGACTTCAGCTGTGTCTTGACCCATGCACAGAAACATAAGACTGTCTTCTATTTGAACCAAAGCCATGTTCGGAGCACGTTATGCCTGTGCAGCACCAATCTGCAGGTGGATATTGTTGACTCTATGGGGGCTGTCGCCAAGGGGCCCAAAGCTGCCTCCTCCCAGATCACATTCTCCCTCTTTTCCTCAGGCATGTTTTGATGCTGGCTTCACTGGATGGCCACGAGCCCTTTTGTAGGAAGCAGAGAAGGCATCAGTGTCTCACTTAGCCCTGCACCAAGTCTCCCGCAGGCTGCCTTGTCTCCCGCCGACACAGCCCGTAGCTCGGTAGCCCAGCCCGGCGCTAATTAAGCGGTGCAGCACAGCAGGGTGTGTGTTCCTTGGCCATCTCAACCTCCCTTGGACACACTGCAGAAAAAAGGCTGAAGCTTCGCAATGTTAGCCTTCCAAGAACCGCTTTAATTGCCCAGTAATGCACACCCTGGGGTCTTGTAATGTGCTTCTAATATGGAGCATTTAAAATATGAATGCTCCAAAATAATTACAAGGAGTTTGGTGCATTGGTAAGTGTATCCTTCCACTCTGAAAAATAATCCAAGACAAAGGAATAAGATCAAAATGGAGATACCAGGGCTTCCTGAAATCTGTCAGGGTCTCCTTGGGGTAGCAGGACACACCACTTTTTCCCTTAAAGCAACTTCACTCTTTTTCTTCCAGGATTAAAAGCATTGCTAGATTGGGATTCTGGATGTTTCAGACATACCTCATCTCCCCATCATCAGCCCTAGTATGATTTTTTTTTGAGTTACTGTCTAAAGGCTCTGCCAGCAGTAGTAAGAGAGGAGAAACCACAGAGTATATCAGGCTGAAAGAGAGTTTGGATACAAATGTCAGAGAAGCAAGGGACATTTCCTATGATCGGGCATTCTTTTAGCAAATAATTCCGGGTCAGGTTTAGAAGTGATTTTGTACTTGTTTAGAAATGGTTTTGTACTTGTTTATTTACAAGGAGTGAAAGAAAGTTCTGCCTCTCAGAAAGTACTATGGCTCAGCTAATTTTAACTTCTAATATGGAACATTTAAAATATGAAGGCTTCTAATATTTATTTCCACATTCTTGTTGGAATTTGATTAGAGCTTATTACAATTAGACTAGGAGAGATTGTGTTTTGTCTGTCCATCCATATTCAGAATCAGCAAAAGGAATTGCACTAAAGCTGCTAAAAATAAAGAAATAGCAATCAAACATTGGAAGTTCATGATCAAATACTGAACGTTTAAGAAAGTCAAAGGTATTTGGAAACAGGCAGTTGGTTTCAGCTGGAGCTGTATGCAGCATTAACTCTGGAAAGAGTTACTTCAAGCCAACTATGTAACTCATGAATTCCAGGAATGGATGTATAACTCACAGTATGATACTATGTACTGTAATGACATTATATGCTATTACTTAAGATAATATTGTGTATTAAATTCAGATTGTGAAATGAAGTTCAGTTGCTTTACTGCAATCAAAAATCTATAAATGTCCTCTTGCTGAAACTTCATAAGGTTATGTATTAAATCTGTGTATATTATCCGGAACTTAAAGTAGTTAACTTGTGCAAAAGCCTCCTACTGGAAAATGAAAAATGGGAATTTATAGTAAGTACCAGTTTATGCCCCTAATTAAACACAAATGCTGTTATTGGAGTAGCTGACTGTGATGGAATTAGAGTAGAGATTATTTCAGTCCAAAGTGACAATTTATTTTGGAGGAAAGAAAGATGTTTGAAAATACCAGCATTTACTTCAAGAAATCATCACTGCTGACTGGTGTGTCAGGATTTGTAGCCCATGTGCTTTTGGGAAGTGTTCTGCATAAAGGCTTCTCTTTCTCCAGTGTCTAGAGGCAAGAACTAGCCATCAAAGGCAGCAAGAAGAGATTAAGGTTTTGGTCCCTCCTACACAGCAGTAATCCAGAAATCCAAGGCTTGAGGCAGCAGAGCTGGTTTAGTGTGTAGTTCAAGTCTCCAGGAAGGGTGAGAAGCTTTTGGCAATCCCGGAGTTTAAAGTCATTATTGTTTTGCTGCATCTGTTGCTACAGGACCAGGTCAGCTCTGTTCATCATTCATCTGCTGTTTCATTAGGTGGTCTCATGTAGGACAGACTCACTCGAAGGCTCTTAAAGCAGCAGCTGTGATGCCAAGCTATCCTGCTATTTATCACTGTCCCTAAATGAATCGACCTGGGGGGTGCCCTGCTGTGTTCTGTGCTGAGCGTTAGGGCCCTGAGATTTCTCCTCTTTCCTTACAACACTAGAATTCAGTCGTGACTGTAGAGCAAAGGAGCACTGCTGAGGAGACCCTCTTCATGACCTGCCTCTTCTTTTAGCCATAGAAAATACCTTTTACCTGAGATCTCATTAGTTTTGCTGTTCGTTTGAAGCCAAGAATGCTTTGACCCAAGCCACTGGAGGTTGCATGACCAGAACAGCTCCCCTTTTGCTCACTGTTTCCAGACACTTTTCCTTGACATAAAACCAGTTTCATTCTTAGAAAGGGAACATTTTTGAACAGAACTGTTCACCTCTGGGTCACTAGCTGAAATCTGGCCCTGGTTGGTAGTGACCGAAAATCATTACCAGCTGATGGCTACTTGGTGAAATGAGATGGTGAGTCTCATTCCAGTTCCTGATGGACACATCTCAGTAAACACAGTCACAACTGGCACTAACTGGCATTCTCAGCTGAGAGACCATGAACTGAAAAGGGAAGGAAATTGAACCTTCCTCTTGATCTCCTGACTGGGTTTTTGACAGGCATTATGGACAGGCATTTTATACCACCATTGTTTCACAGGCTGGTTTTACTCCAAATGGCTTTTCAGAACTTTGCAATTTTCCTGCAGCATGATTCAGCACAGCCTGATCAGCTGTCTCAGTATAATTAGGCTCATCGTATGGTTCCCCTCAGTAGAAGCTGAGCTGCCGAATGTCACCTCCCAGTACAAACCCGGTACTGGCAAATGTGATGTCATATCTCAGTATGAACAGAACCATGTGACATCACCTCAGTGCTAACAGGACACTTTATAATATGTCATCTAAGGCTGTAGGGGAAATCTTCTAATCCAATCACTATGCTATACTACAAAAGAACATAACACAGTATAATGTGTAGGTTAACTTAGACACCCTCAGGCAGATTTTGGATAGACGGACGGATGGATGGATGGATAGATACATTTATACAAAGTATACATACATTATATCACTCTATTGATTTTTAAAAAGTTCCAGGTCTGCCTGGCTATAATGAGATTTTTGAACTTTGTGTTGCGATCAATGAGAGGAATATTATTGGCCTGGAGAATTGATATACCCGCTCTCTGCAGCTTGTTCAGCTCCTGGACTGCCCCTGCCCCCAAGGTGTACGATTCCATCAGACACTTAACCTCTTTTACAGTGTCATCAGGCTAAAAGGAATCTAATAGTGACACGGGACTTGTGCTCAGCACTCTGGCACTATTGCTTTCCTGTCACAAATAATTTATAGCTTTCTATTTCCATCCCTTTGCCTGCACCCCATCCCCTCTTTCTGTTTCTCTGGGTTGGGGGAAATCAATAAATTCACACAACCAGAGTGGCACTTCAGGGGGCTTTAGGGGGAATGTGAGAGAAGAGTAAAGGAAAAAGACAGAAAAAGAAGAAAAAAAGTTATATTATTTGCCCTAGCACAGCCTTCTCAGATCAGCTCCTCATCTAGTGCAGATCAGCATGACCTCAGAATCTGGCCCTGAGGCCCTTAGACATCTTCTGCAGCTATAGATTAGAGCCTGTCGTACCACTGAGCTACATATGGGGAGGATCTGGATCTCCATCCCCAGCTAGAACCTTGACATTCCTCTCTTCAGCTATGTTACCAGCTGCCTCTCTGCCACTCCAGCTACTGCCCACACTTCATCATGTGTGTATTGGAATTTTCTAACATGCTAAGGCAATATGCTCCATAATACTTTTCTTAAGAAGATTTCACAGAATCACAGAATCACAGAAATTAGGGGCTGGAAGGGACCTAGAAGATCATCTAGTCCAACCCCCCTGCCTGAGCAGGATCACCTAGACCAAGTCACTCAGGAACAGATCCAGGCGGGTCTTAAGTGTCTCCAGAGATGGAGACTCCACAACCCCCCTGGGCAGCCTGTTCCAGAGCTCTGGCACCCTCACTGAGAAAAAGTTCTTTCTTGTGTTGAGCCTAAACCTCTTGTGCTCCAACTTGCACCCATTGCCTCTCGTCCTGTCATTGGACGACATTGAGAAAAGTCTGGCTCCATCCTCTCTACACTCACCCTTAACATATTTATAAACATTAATGAGGTCTCCCCTCAGTCTCCTCTTCTCCAGGCTAAAGAGCCCCAACTCTCTCAGCCTCTCCTCATAAGGGAGATGCTCCACTCCCCTAATCATCTTGGTGGCCCTGCGTTGGACTCTCTCCAGCAAATCTCTATCTTTTTTGAACTGGGGTGTCCAAAACTGGACACAGTACTCGAGGTGGGGTCTCACCAGTGCAGAGTAGAGGGGGAGGAGAACCTCTCTTGACCTACTGGCCACACTTCTCTTAATGCATCCCAGGATGCCATTGGCCTTCTTGGCCACGAGGGCACATTGTTGGCTCATGGTCATCCCCCTGTCCACCAGGACCCCCAGGTCTCTTTCTCCAGAGCTGCTCTCTAGTACATCAGCCCCCAGCCTGTACTGATCCATGGAGTTGTTGTGCCCCAGATGCAGCACCTTACACTTGCTCTTATTAAATTGCATTAAATTTCTCCCTGCCCAGCTCTCCAGCCTGTCCAGGTCTCTCTGGATGGCAGCACAGCCTGCTGCTGTGTCAGCCACTCCTCCCAGTTTGGTGTCATCAGCAAACTTGCTGAGGGTGCTCTCTACCCCCTCATCCAGGTCATTGATGAATATATTGAATAATACTGGACCCAGCACTGACCCTTGGGGGACTCCACTAGTCACAGGCCTCCAGCCAGACTCTGCTCCACTGACCACAACTCTCTGAGATCTATTCTTCAACCACTTCCCAATCCACCTTATTACACCATAACTAAACCCACACTTCTCAAGCTTGGCTGTGAGAATCCCATGGGAGACAGTATCAAAAGCCTTGCTGAAGTCAAGGTATATCACATCCACTGCACTACCCTCGTCTAACCATCTACTGATATCCTCATAAAAGGTTATCAGATTAGACAAGCATGATTTCCCCTTACGGAATCCATGTTGACTATTTGTGAGAAGCCTCCTTTCCTCCAGATGCTTAGAGATGGCAGCAAGGACAAGTTGTTCCATTACCTTTCCAGGGATGGAGGTGAGGCTGACGGGCCTGTAGTTACCTGGGTCCTCTTTTTTGCCCTTTTTAAAGATTGGGACCACATTGGCCTTCCTCCAGTCCTCAGGCACCTCTCCTGTTCTCCAGGACCTTTCAAAAATGATGGAGAGTGGTCTAGCAATAACCTCTGCCATCTCCCTCAGCACTCGTGGGTGCATCCCATCAGGGCCCATAGATTTGCAGATGACCAGTCTGCTCAATTGGTCTCTAACCCAAGCCTCATCAAGAACTTCCTCCCTCCAGATTTCATCTGTGGTCTTGGAGACCTGGGACTCCTGGTAGCTGACCTTAGCAGTAAAGACCGAGGCAAAGGTGGCATTCAGTAACTCAGCCTTCTCTCTGTCCTCAGTCACCAGGGCACCCGCTTCATCCAGCAGCGGATTTCACTCTCAGGAGAAAATGCCCTCTCAAAGTCTCTGCCTGCATCTACTGTGCCATGTCGCCCAACAGCCACCTTTTGGTCTTTTCAAGTTTTGACAATTTACTCTATAGAATAAAGGAATCTTAGAGAATCTTTAAGGGAAACTTTTTAGTGGGCAGGGAAAATGTGGTATTTGCTTTCAAGTTTTGGAGAGATTTTCTGGGAGAAGTTAAAGCTAATAGAGTGCAGGGCTGAAAGTTCTGGAAACTTAGGCAGAAGAGCATCTGCAGCCTTCACCCTAATTGAAGAGGCTCATTTAAAGGAGTTTGGCCTCCATGGCCTCCACATGTAAAAGCTTATTTGCAAAGTTCCTTGTTTCCCTAGTCACAGATACCTACCATCTGCCTGCAGGCAGGGACTTTGCCAGTCAAGTACTGTCATGGGTACTAGTGATTTTCTTTCACCACTGACCTCAGCTGGATTTAAACCAGTGACCTACAGGTGAAAGATTTTGTGTAACTAGAAACAGAGGACTGACAATTACAGTTTGGTTTATTTTCATTCTGAGCTCCATTCTGAGCTTTGTGGTGTTCACCGAGACAGTGTTTTGAGTTCCCATACTTTGTTCATTCACCACCTGATAAACACCAACTTTTGCTCTCTTTGTTGGAGCTTCTTTTTTCTGATGAGTCACCAATTCCTACAGATGCCTTCTGCTTCCACCTTCTCATTTAGAAAGGGCAAGGGCTTTGGGAAAGCTCCCATCAGTTCACAGCATTCAGTTCTATGCCAGAAAGGTATTTTTTAAGTACACAAAAAATGAAATGTACACCATTTGTATAAACAGCAGTGGCTCTATTAGCTGCAAAGACTGCCTTGTGATCATGCTGGCAGATCAGATCATAAATGACAATGCAGTTGCTAACACACAGGAGATCCTAACTCATTCACTGAGCACCATTGTTACACAGAGAATACTCATGTTTGGGAAGAATATGACAGAACAGAGCAAGGACAGTTCTCTGGGAACTGGACCATTAAAGCAGTGGAATTAGGACCACAAGAAGGCAAATGAAGCCACTCTGCTGCACTCAGAGCTCAGATCAGGCCTTGAGGTTCTGATAGCTGGGATCATGGGTATGCAAAAACACAGAGAAGTTGTAGTTGAGTTCTGAACATTCTTTTCTTCTTTTCCAGGATCATCAGAACCAAAGTTCAGCAACCTTTTCACCCAACACCAGATGGGAGTGGGACAGGTGTGACTGCACCAGGACATACTATTGGTAAGAAAACTGCATGAAGGGCAGTAACAGGACAAGTGGAAATGAGGATGAAGCTTAGTTGAGGGAACAAAGTCTGATAAGTAGATGTTAAACAGAGAAAAAGGAAGGAGGGGTGAGGGAAAAAAAACTTCATTGGGTATCAGAGGTTTCTGATCTTCTGTAGAATAGGGAATCATGGCAGAGAAAGCAGCTCAAGGCAGGGGGTTGTCCAAGGTGATTGGATAACCAATGATGCCATAACATCCATTTCATGTTTATGCTATCCTGCACCTCCCTGGAGAGAACTACCTGCTGCTATCTTGTCTAAGCACCAGTCTTCACTTTTTGCTTTCTTATTCTAACTCTCTTTCCCCTTCTCTCACTTTATCTTCTCTCCTTTGCTGGAACTGGTCCATTTCTTAGGGTTATTATTACACAGACATGGGTAAGATATTCTTGATGCCTCACAAAGGAGTTCACTGTTCTAGTTCTGCAGTCAGGTATCCCATGAGTGTATTTCATTGAGAAAATGCATTTTCTGCTGGGGGAGATGAGTTTGTCAAGGCAAGCAAAAGATGGAGGCTATAATGAAGTGACCAAATGTCTCTTAGCCTGTTGTGTTTAAAGGTACTCTGCTATATGTGTTATGAGGTGCTTTTCACTCTGTGGGCTCTATGGTACATATGTCTGCTGTGCTAGCATAGCTTTATACAGTAATGATTCAGAGATGGAAAAAAACCCCATGCAGTATTCTGGGATACTCTGAAGTACAGTGGCTTATTTGTGCCTTAAGACACTGCCTTGGATACTGTTGGTTACTGAGAATCAGCTGCTGTATGAGTATTTACTTGAAAAGTGCTTGTCTACATGGCAGATATAATACCGTACACAAATTGTGTTTGGGAGCACAATGGAATTAATGGACCAGTATGGAAGAGCATTCCTGGATGCCCTTTTAATGTGGACTTGCTTACTGGACTGGTAATCACTGACCACAACAGATGGAGTTGGCAATTATTATTCCTTCTTGGAAAAGTAGTGCAATGTCTAGTGAATGCATTGTCTGAGCTGGGATAGTGATGGCTGTGCTGCTGCTGGAGTATCTCATTGCTCTGGGATGTACTGGGAAGTGTGGGTGTACATTGGATAGTGTTGACAGATTCTGCTCCATTGTGGAAGGCTTGTATTGAATGTATTGATTGCTTCAGGTCAGTGTTTTATGAGCTGAATGATGGGTAGTGGCCTATAAGAGAATTGGGAAATTCTCCTCATTACTGGTACACACTGGGATGTAATGGGCATAGCTCTACTTGTTCTATACTGTAAAGCCCTAATTATAATGAATTGTTCATTTCTAATTTGGATGAGTTGTCATTTCTGATATATTGGAAATTCATGAGCAGTCTTGGATAGCCCTGAGTGGCAGGAGGAGTCTGCCTGTTGACATTGGTCAGTGCAAAAGGAAGACACTAGATTTTTATTAATCTGGTTTGGAGTATGTATCACCAACTCACTATTTGTTCTAGTAGGCAATGGAATTTATTGGCCCAACACGGAAATACTTCTAACCTATGTTAAGAAGGTAATTTTTCAATGAGCATTTTGAATGGATGTGTAAGAGATTGGTCTGGCTAAGACAGGACATGTGCACTCCTGGTGAAAAACTGCTGAGAGGAAATTATCTGGTAAATACGGATGGACTAGGAAGTCACTAAAGAATGTGGTCTGGGCAACTCTGTTCTCAGTTACTATAGCATGCACTAAGAAGTCTGCTCTGAACTAGGACATAACAAAGAAGCTTAGCTTCTTGGTGAAATACACTTGCTTGTTATTAATATGGACCTGTATTTATTATAAGGCTGTAATGCTGTGGTGTAGGAATGGACTGGAAAAGCTGGAGTGCAGCAATGTTAGCAGTAGAGTGAATATGAGTTATTCAGTGTGAGGAACTGGGAGTCTGCTTAGAACCTAGGCTTTCCTATGGGACAGGTGGCATGTGTAGCTTTCAGCTGGGGGATCCCTGGGTGCTGTGCTGCTCTCCTGATGGCCCTTTTTCCCTTTTCCTTTTGTCCAGTGCCCAGCACAGCATCCCCTCCCGTCTCCAGTGCCTCCAATGATCCAGTGGGCTCTTACTCCATTAATGGGATCCTGGGGATTCCTCGGTCGAATGGCGAGAAGAGGAAACGTGATGAAGGTAGGGGGAGGGGAGAAGCTCATCCTCCCTTTTATATTCTTTGTCCCCATGTGCAGGCTCCAATTTCAGGCCAAGGTTTGCAGCTGCTTCAGGGGCTAGATCAGTTTTAGCAACAGAGACCAGTTCCCCGCCACTGCCCTGCTGGCTTGGAATACTCTTCTTCTGAGGCCCTTTCATGACAGGCTGCATCTCCAGACATCTGCTCGGCAGGCAGAGAGCCGCCTCCATTGCTGGAGCTGATCCCAAGTTCATTCACTGCTGGAAACGGCTGGAACTGAACTCCCCAGGTACCAGCAGGTGCCCGGACTTTGAACTGTGGGTAAACATGGTTTCCCCGACTCATTTTCAAACAAAATGCCATCTTGGAGAAGCACCAGCAATGCGGGAATTATCTTTCATTCCCCTTGCAAGCAAGTTCCTGCCCTGTGATGTGTCATGTGCTACATTAGCTGGTGATCATAAGGGCCCAGTTTTCAATTGGTAGCATCTACAGTAGAACTACCATGCTTGCAACAGACTGAAAGCAGAACAGGAGGTCCTTTGAATACTGTGGTCCTAAGGTTGCTATCTAAGCCTTTCACTAGGTCTCCAAGAAATTAGGATTAAGCTATCTCTTTTTCTTTCCTACCTGCTGGGAAGGACTCAGGACAAAGTGTTTTCTGAAATGAACCAAAACCGGAGCCTCAGGTCTAGAGTCAGGAGGGGTGGGTAAGGTCTCCATTCTCTTATAATGGCTTTGTAAACTATTTTTTCTTCAATCTTTCCCTTTTAATTTGATGTATTCAAAAACTGAGGATTAGGAGGTGAACTCTTCCAATTGCAGTGCGTGACCAGTTTGGCTGGTTCAGCGCTGCCTTCAGTATGTGGTTTTCCATTGTAGTCTGTTGCATGGAGGGACCTCTTAGTAGTACAGGTGGCTTGCTGTGTGGCATGTGCTGTAACCTTGAGCCTGGGTGCTGCAAGAGCACATGAGGGTGCTATGTGATATGTGGCAAGAAGAGAAAGCTATCCTGAGATCGATGCTGAATTTTGGGGTTTTGCTAGTAATTCCCTCAGTGTTGGTTCTGGTGAGGTTCACATCCATAAATTTTCACAGATTCACAGATATTAGGGGTTGGAAGGGACCTTGAAGATAATCTAGTCCAACCCCCCTGCCTGACTAGGATCACCTAGACCAAGTCACCCACAATTTTGCATCCAAATAAACAAAATAATCCCTTCAAAAAGATAGTCACTGTGATCCCTTTCTCTCTAACACAAAGTAAAACTAGAGGCAAGGACTCGATACAATTCCTATTAAAGCAAATGGGAAGATTTTTGCTGATGTAATTGGAAATTGGATCAGACCCCAGAGGAAGATCCATTTCCCAGCTAGATGGCAGTAGGGCCCAGCTAAGAGAAAAGTGTAGCAATGGAAGGGCCGAACCAATGCCTCAAAGTCAAAAAATGTCAGGAATAAGAGATTGCAAACAGACCTCTACAGCATTTCTCATTGTTACTTATACAGGAAATAGTGACATTTCCTATCTGAGTGACAAGTTTCTCTAATGGTTGTGCAAATCTCTTGGCAGTTATTTGGGGGTTTTGTGATACACCAGGTCTCAACATGGTGCCTCCATATCTCAATTTGAAATGAAGCAATTCGATCTGACTTTAGCAGCTATTGTTTCCAAATACCTGGAAAGATCATCTCACATTAGGGGCAGCCACACATCACTTCCAGCCTCGGAACCTGAGATTTTTTGAAGGAGTACAATTAAACACAGAAACAACCAAGCAGCTTTCTAAGACTGTGACACTTCACAATGATATATTGACAGTAAGAACAACTGTCTGCTCTGTGTCTATCCTTAATTCATCCCAGAGTTGATTTATGAAGGGCAAGCAATGCTCTGCAACTCCCTGCTGTCGGCCAAGAGCCCGCATATCGCAGTAGGAATCAAAAAGTACCAGACAATCCCAGAGACATTGCTTGTCTTCAGCTCTGAGTTTTAGGTGGTAGTTATATGACACAGCTGCAACTGCCTTAGAGAACAGCCTTCATCCTGCCACTCCAGGTATCTGCTGCAGGGAGATGTCACACTTCTGTCCCAGAGAAACTTTGCATGGGACCCGCTACCATCTGCTGAACAACCCTAGCCAAGAGCTGAGTTATCTGGGCTCACACTGCCCATAAGAAATGCTGAAAGACTTCATCACTTTGCAGACTTGGGTCCTGAGGCTAGAAGGGTCCAAGGGGAGGTTTTGCACAGCCAGTGACATGCACTCACTCCTGGTCAATCTACCCTGTAGTTCTGAGAATTCTGACTTTTCCTAGCTGAGATGGGGATTAGGAAAGCCTGGCAAGAACTCCAGTGCAAGTATTTTTTTCATGCTCATGATGGATGCATACACCTTCTCAGCATTCCCCAGAGCTTCTGATTACAGTTTTGTTGCAGTTTATTTACTGCATATTCTTGCATTGAAAAGCCCTTATGAGCTCCTAATGCACATCTACTGTCCCAGCATTTTGGAAGAGGCTCTTCCCTAAAGGAGGCAGAAGAAGCAGCATTGCTCTTTCTTTTTGCTCTGTTGGACCAGCTCTGCTGCAAGGGTTCCTCTGTGAGGAATGCAGTTCAGCAGACAGGAGAAAATACCAAGATGCTTCTGAGCCCTGGTTCTGAGAATCTTGTTAGCAGCCTCTGTGATGGCTGAGGGGAATAGGGTGGGAGAAAGACAGAGAAGCCTCTATCTGCACACACCCCCTCCCCCAGGTCCTTCTTGCTACAGCTGGTGCCTACATTAGACAGTAGCACAGATGATTAAGAAGAGGAGAGATAATTATGTGTCAAGATGATGTAGCAGAACTCCCGTGTTGGACAGAAGGAGCCAGACAGATGTGTGAGGTGGGCTCAGCAATGGACGCTGACAGCCAGGTGTGTCCCTCACAGGGAGTTAAAGGGAAGAGGGAAAATCCCAACCTACCAAATATGCTGGTTGCAACTGCAAGAGTGTTCTAGGAAGACTATGACATTGGGAGAGCACTAGCAGGGAGCTCTGACAAAAAAAGGTCATATCACAAGTCTTTCCTTAAAACTGCATGTCTTCCTCAGGTGAGTGCCTAGGAAGGTTGGTCAGGATTTGCCCTTTTACGACAATATATTCCTTTTTTTTTTTTAGTTTTTCACCAGTGTTTGTAAGCCCTCTGACTTCAGTGACAGATTAGACAAACCAGAGAGTTGTTCTTCTGTGATTTAAAAAAATAATTTGGGTAAAAAAGTTAGCTGTCATTTGTGTAGCACAGTGTTTGTGATTTCTTGCAGTCTATGGGTGTTGCCAATGTTGCTGCAATTTCCCTCTGACCTTTCCCACCACTTACACTCACCATCTTCTGGAGGCAGAAGTGGCTCTGCAGCATATAATGACTTTCCCTAAGACCATTGAGGGTTGTGCAGTATCAAGCTGCATCTGGAAACAGGAATTCCTGGCTCTTCATAGTCCTAATGTTGTACTATAATGTGATGGCAGGCCAAGCTCAGCAGGATCACCGTTAGACTTAGAAGCAGCAATAAGAAGTCCAGAAGGATAAAGGGGGAAAATACGCAAATATTTCTCTTGTTCCTTGAGCCCTGATTGATAGCTAAAGGGATGAGAACTGGAGTGACTCAGAGGCACTCTATCACTCATAGTGTGGTCTTGAGCCCTGTATAAGAAGAAAAAGGGATAGATGGAGAGAAAGGGAAGGGCAGACAGATGGATGGTTGGACAGATAATTAGATAATATGAAAACAGCATTTCATATTGTTCCCTACATAACACAGCATCTCCAGCTGGGTGCAACTTTGGGGATCTTTACAAAACCAATCTTATTAGAGATTACTCTTTCTCTCTATAGCAGACCACAAACTTCCTCTATAGACCCAAATTCTCATTTGGGGATTAGTGTTCCAGTGAGGCCGGTGCTGTAACATTCTCAGCATTATTAATCTTGGTCCCTGACAATATCTGTAGTATCTGACAGCATTACTGGCAATAATATCTGCAGTGCCAACAATGGCAGAGATAATATCCCCCAGTATTATTGGCATTAGCAGGGATCGTATCTGCAGCCTGTTATTGGTGGGAACAGACGTAATGTGTCCAGTATTATTAGTATCAGTAGTAATAAAACCCTCAGGCTTGTTAGTATGAACAGTGCTAATATCAACAGTAGGTTTGTGGGAGAGGAGGGGACAGAGTGATTGCTACTGTAAATGGTAATAATACTCAGGCTGTTTGCAGTAAAGGAATCCCCAGTGGAGATGGGGGAGCGAACCTGAGAAAGCATAGTTCCTCCTTGCTTTTCTTCACCTGTCATTTTGATGAGTAGAGTGATTTACATCGAAGTAAGTGATGCAGGGCTGTGTCAGTGCAGGGAGAGAGTTAAAGGTCACCAACATTTTGGCAGGTCTGGTGGTGTTTTCAAATGAAGATTGTTAGCTGCATTCATGTACTTACTGTACTCTTCAAAATGGGGTTGAGCTCTGCAGAACAGGGAACTGCCTATGACTGGTATGAACATTTGCCCTGTTAGTCCTATAGCTGCAAGATGGGCAGTACTGCTGCACTTCAGTTTGTGGCTGCACACATACTTTTGTGACTGCCATTACCATGACACCCACTGCTGAGAAGCAGTGGTGGTTTTCTCTTTGGTCACTCCACATGGGAGGATTCTGACTGCAGGACAGGGTTTTGACAGTGTCCAGCTTTGGGATTTCTAACTGTCCATTTTCCTACTGGGAAAGTAGAAAAGCCTCCTTCAGGTGAGGCAGGGATATCTACAACAGTGTCAGTCCTGAAAGGTGTTTATTCTTAGATACTGCACAGAACATAGACTGTCTTGAGGAAAATTTTGAACTCAGTTGTTTAAGTGGAAGGTAACACAGAGAGGAAAGATGTATAATAGACTTAAGAAGGTCTGAGTCTTTCAGCAGATATACAGCATCTGAGTGTGCCACTGGAAATATGATCCCATTTGTGTTGTTGTGACAATGATAATATAATTTGGGACACATAGTTGTGACATTCAGGACACTTTGTGGGTCATCACATCAGTGGCATCATACATGTTTGTTAGGCAGTGTGGCTGTGGTTATTATGTTGATCTAACTGTATTGGTTGTGGGCTTGTGACACTAATGATGAGATTAACAGCTTGCTATGCTGCCCTGTTATGCTCAAGGCTGTTGTACTCTTCACAGAGGGGCTGTGAACTGTTTTTGCTGGTCTGTCTGCATCACTGCATGCACTAAGGTTGTTTCAATGTGGTAATTGTTAGTACACTGGTGCAGGCTGTGCTGGGCTGTCATTGCAATTCAAGTAGTTGTTACTGTAGGTGATGACGTGTTGACTGACAATAGACTATAATCTGGCCATGAGAGTGAAGTCAATGGTTATGTCACTGTGATGCTGAGCTGGGAATTGTGTGTTTTCATAAGTATGATCGTATTGTTCCGCAGCATACTGGGGTTGTTTCAGGACATACAGCATGCTTATGTTGTCATCTGCAGTGTGATGATGCTTTACTTGTGCAGAGACGTCTCATCCCTAACTGTCCTGTAGGGAAATACATTCGTTTTCCTATGCTGCCTGCATACATTTGCAGAGAGTACGAGTGAGTCACTCTACTTGACTGGATCACTGCACCTGATGCACCGCCACCTCTGGCCTATTATGTGTATTGCTGTTCTCCCAAAACTGTTGTGTTTGGACTCCTGCAGGTGACACAACAGCAGTACTGTCTGTGGTGGGGCTGTATTGCTTCATGCTGTGATTTCTTGTCACCAGAGCTGAATTAGGTTATTCTATATTATTGCTTTACTGCAGGTCAGCAGTAGTCTAAATGACACCGGAGACACACGCAGTTACATTACCTCAGGTGCCAACCCCATGTTCCAACTGTCACACACAGTTTTGGGGTGTGCACCCAGCAGTTTATAGCTGTGCATATGAAGTGAGAGGTTTCTATCCACACTCTGTCTCACTGTTTCACAGTCTCATAGTGTCTTCCTCATGCTTTTCCTGGGACTATGTTGTTTCATGCAGTGTGGCTGAGTTTCCAGTGGCCGTCAGCTTGCGGCAATGGTGTATCACTGCAAACAGCAGTGATCACAGAGTATATCCAGGCACATTTTGTCTATATACACAAGTGTAGGTAACATTCCATTCTAGATGAAAATGTAAAATTAAGAGGGAGTTTTGTTCTCAGCAGCCACACACTTCTCCCTCCTTTGGCTGGTGAGACTCCCAGGAAGACACAGAAAAGCTGCCTTCTACTCTGCACCTCTCTAAATAAATTGCAGGACTATGATCAGAAAAGGGAAAGTATGTGTGGAAAAAGAGAGGAGGGGGAAACTGGATAAAAGGGAGGACAATGAATAAGCAGCACAACACTGTCAGAAATGCAGGCTGTTGCACCATTAATCTGGAGGTCAGTAAGAGCAAGATAAACAAATGTATGTATGTATGTATGTGTGTGTGTGTCTGCACACACCCTGGGAGCCTGGGGGGCATGCATTGCTCAGGAGAACTCCAGGTAAGGGAGAGTTAATGGCTTACATCACAGAAAGCAGTTTGGAAAGAATGCTCTGCTTCTAAAGCTTATAGTGCTGCTCAGTTTGGCAGGGTTTGGTACTGTTTGAAGACAAGCTGGTCTAGCTTCAGCTGTATTTGTGTGCATCTCTGCTTGTGTATTTGTGTTTCTAGGAATGCACGCCTGTTTGTTTTTTTTATTTCTGTGTTAGGATGACTGGTTTCCACTTATCTGGGCTTATGTACTGGGGTGAGTGGCAGGTTGGACCCGTATTTTTGTGCATGCCTATGGAGACCTGGAAAATGTCTATGTTAAGCTGTGTATATTATTGCCTAGTAGGAGAATGCATACTGTGAATCATATAGAAGTCTGGGCACGTATGGCTCAGTATTAGTGCTTTGTATTTCTATGAACGCCAGGTATTTGTATTCACATTTTGAGCATACATGTGAATGCTGTATATTTATATGTATATTCTGTGTGTATGTGTTGTTACATACTTGGAGTATCACTGTACCTTTGTGGATGCTGGATATGAATATGTAGCCTGTTAGTGCTATGCACTTCTGTATATAGTTTGTACAGATGTGTATTTGCATTGGGGTTATATATTTGTGTGTATGATCTATATATATACTGGTTGTTCTTGTTTGTGTGAAGGTTATTTATATATGTTAATAGTTTGTATTTGTTAATTTTATGTATGTGAATTTAAGGAAATTACTTTGAGTTCCACATTTTTGTTTAGTTAGTCTATGTATATTTTTGTAAGTTGTTTGTTCAGAAATTACATTTAATTGATGTGCACCTGCATTAGTACCTCCTTGTGTCCCAGTTTGCATTCTTGTCTTTAAATGTCACTGGCTATGTTTTGTGAGTCTCACTTATGCACAGAGCTTTCCTTTTTTATTTATGTGAGTGCCATGAACGCATGCTTGTCTGACTGTTTATATAAGGGTATTTAGTCTGTACCTAAATCGTCTCCTTCTGCTTTTTGACTCATTCCTGGGAGGAGTTGTTGCAGCTAACGTGTCAACAGGAGTCTCCTCCCAGCATCTCTGCCTGCTCTGTGTATACACCTGTGCAGAGGCTTCTCCCCAGCTTTGCTGGTGCCTATCTCTCTCTGCATCCTCCTGCTCACTCTAGATGAGTTGTACCTTGGGTCTGCCTGCATTCAGGGAGGTAAAGGCTACATTTAGAGCATGGGAGTCAGAAGGAATGTGGTGCCTGGATCCAGAAGGATTCCAGGTTAATGCACAGTGGATGACAGAACAATCTGCAAAAAGGATCAGGAATAGCTGTCAATGTGCAGGCAAATAGTCTTTCAAAGGGTTGTTGGTGGCTGATATAACAGTGGATCAAGGTGCCATGACAGCAGGAGAATAAGGATGACACTGTTTTGGGGTCAAGTGATGTGCAATGAGACATAAGGGCAATACTGCTATGGAATAGCGGTGGCATGGCACTGTGGCACAACAGAGATCAAGGTGACATGCTGATGACCCAGGATGATCTGTCAAAACAGGGAGGGCTGGGAAACCTCCATCAAGAATCAGCTGAATAAGGCAAAGGAGAACAGGAGGAGCAAGGTGAGGAAGATCAGAGACAGATCAGTGGACCCGTACCAGGGCTACAGGAGCCAGGTCACAGGCGGTACACGACATGAAGTATCTCCACGAGGAGATCAGTTATGTCCTGGTGTGAATGGCTGGGGCAGCCAGTGAGCAGTAGCTGTTTGCATTACAATGGTGGAGAGCAGGGATAACATAGTGATGACATCAGGTGATGGACATATCCTGTGACGGTAGCCATGAACTATAGGGACTGTGTGGGCAGGGGCACTATTCCCAGTTGCTGGAAAAACAAAGAACCTAACGGGCAGTAAAACAAAAACAAAGGAGACTTGGAAGCACCTGACAGCCCTAATTCATCACAGCCCAAGATTTTTTTTTTTTCCCCTCTTGTTCCCATTATATTTGTTTGTAAAAGTGGAAATCAATTTTGAAGGTAATTTTCTGGAAAGAATGGAAGGGAGGTGGGAGGGCTGGATAAGGCAGACATGGCAAGAGGAAAAAAAAAATTTAGGCCAGGCACAGCCCAGGGGCAGCTCTTGGCAAGGTGAAAGAAAATTGCATATTCAATCTCCATCCATGAATCTCCCTTGCTGCTGCCCGCCTCCTGCTCGAAAACAATGAAGGCTTTCTCCCCTACACTGCACAACGTCTGAGTATCAGCGCTCACTTTAACTTCAGGGTCATTAATTCACCTGATTATTGCAGGAGAGGAGAGGGTTGCAGAGGCATCCGTTCTAAAGAGCCCTCCCTTAGCTCATCCTTTGATTAGTTTGGGGTGGGGGGAGTTGAGATAATGTGTTGTCTTGCACTCAGTTTAAAATGGGAGGGGTTGAAGAGGGGGTGGAAGGAGATAGAGGTGGAAAGGGAAGGATGGCCAGGCTTGTTGTAGAAGGGAGGGTTGGAAAGCAGTCATTCTTGCATCGCTCTGCTGTGGTGTTATTGCAAATTAGAAGTAGCATGTTCCACTCCATAGCTATCTTTCAGGGAGGGGAGAGGCATGGGTATATGTCGGCATGGGGATTGGGGGGGATCTTATCATTGCTTCTTCAGCAGCCCAACGTAGTGTCACCCTGTGAGGTGACATTTGAATTTACAATTCCGCTGAGAAAAGCCATTAATTCACAAATTAACATTTCTCCCTCTCTCTCTAGCTCTCTCTCTTCCTCTCTCTCTCTCTCTCATGGATGTGCAAGCAATTGAAAAGACAAAGGAAATAGCCTTAAGGAAGAGACTTTACTGCTACTCTGTCTGTGCAGAGATTGCTACTACTGCTTCTAGATAGATAAACCAATTACCTGAGCTGCTCTGTTCATGGCAGCCTGCTATTGCCTCCTTTTGTAGAGCTGACTCCATAGCTGGATTACACTGCATGTATCTCATTAATATAAACCAGCACGGTATTGGGCACTGCCCCTGACCCTTCTTGCTAGTGCCCGTTGCGCTGCAGCGGAAGAGGGAACTGGGAGAGGCGTCAAAGAGCAGAGATGATGGTAGGAACAATGTATTCCCTAACACATAGAAACCAGGTCACAGAGAGAACCTGCTCAGAATACCTGCACTGAGCTTGAAGGAGGGGCTTTGCTTTTACAGAGGAGACTGTATGACTTTAACACTCATGACCTGACAAGCATGGAGAGTACTACACTAGAGGCCTCATGTATGGGCACCAGGTATAGACAGCTCCTTGCAGCCCTGTTCTCGGCATTACCCTGAGTTTCTTCCAGGTGTAGAAACGTGTGGTAAGCAGATGCAGAGGTATGAGTACAAAAGCTACATATACATAGCTATAGGCAGTTGTAGCTGACTGCACCCAGGAGCTACCTGACTCACAAAGGTACATGACAAACCTCTTTGTCATGTTTACTTTGCTACCACTGCTGCTGTGGATGCTTGGACAACACTTGTGTACAGTACACACACACATACATAGGCACTCTGCTGCATGCTGATACCACCCCAGGCACACATCTGTGACACTATCAGCCTGCCTGTACATACTCACACCTCTGCAGATATGGCTTCTCCCCACCTGCTCTGCTGAGGTCACTTTCAGTGGCTCCAAACCTGCCTGCTAGGGTGCACACTGGCAGGCAGCTTTAAGAGCACCTTCTGGTGCTCTCTGCAAACAACCTTGTAGGAACATGCCTGGCTACCCCTGTCCTTTAGCCTGGTCCCACAGCTACATGTGTTTGAGAAGAAAATGTCCTACCGGTGTAGTTTCCAAACAGTCTCACATCAGTCTTTGCTCACTAATCATCCTGCCTATCTAGAACTGGGCACAAACCTTCACCAACAGGTTTTTCACCCCATAAGGGTTTGATAGGCCCTGATCAAGCCATTCTCCTAACTTTCATGAAGGGCAAAAGCTTTCAGGGGAGCAGTTCTCCAGGTAGAATAAAACCAGATCAGAACGCCTCTTTCCAGAAGCCTGCTCTCCACATGCTCAGTGCATGGAGCATGCACCTCTTTTCAGCATTGCCGTGGCTCCTTCAATCTTCCTAAAAACCTGTCATTGTAACAAGAGCATCTGCCTCTGTGACATTCCCCGTGCCCCGCACCGCACACAGCGCATGGCTGGGGAGCAACATCCCACAGCCAGCACTGGAAGACGGATCAGGATCAGCGAAGGAATCGGCAGGCACTGCCAGTAATTCAAACCATCCTGACCGTTCAGTGAACCCGAACCTGCTGACCTTGACAGCATTAGACAGCAGCGGCCTCAGGAATCCCAACCTTTGGCGGAGGATGACTCCTGTTCTCTCCCTTTCTCTCTCTCTTCAGTCACATCCCAGCAGCCCAGGGGGCCCAACAGTCAATCCCCAGTGCACCAATTAGCTCCTAATTTGGCTATCTCTGCACTTCCAAGTCTACCTCAATGTAATGTTAAGCATTGCTTGCCGTTCATAGATGTAAATCATTCCTATAGAAGGGTGTCTTCTTGTGCTAAAGGAAAACACTACGCACTTTGTTCTCAGTCAGGGCCAGAGAGAAACCCCCCCTTCTCTCAAAGTGGGGGCTGCTGCTGTTTGAAGGAAAGCAGGAGCTCTTTGCTTCCCTAAGTGATAGCATTGGATCCTCCAGTCTTGTTTCACTGGATCCCAGGGGGAAGCAACAAGATCTCACCAAGTGATTAGCCTGTGAAATCCTGCATGTATAGATGAGGGGCTTGGAGGTGACCTGAGTGGAGGAGAGGGAGAGAAAACCAAGTGTGCTTAATTTTGTCACAAGAACTTGCACTAAAGAAAATGCAGTCTGTTAACATTTTAAAGACCCTTTCGGAGAGTGCCGGATTTCCTCCATCTATTTCTGTGGCTGCCAAGCAAGAATTGAAACAAACAGCATTTTGTGTTGGCCTGCAGAGGCTAGACCTTGCATATAGAGGACAACTCTGCACCATAGTAGATGGCCTGATAGAAACAGTTACAGATACCTATCTATCAAGACATAGCAGACATGTCTGTCTTCTGTCTGTCTCCATCCATAACACTTTGAAGGTGATTTTTCCATGCATCCATCAGGTAAAATAAAGGACACTTTAAATAGGCATCAAATGCAATTCATGCCCATTTTAAGGCCCTTTAACATGTCAGATTTTTGTCAAAGGGCCAAAAAATAATGCCTAGGTCCAAATTTCTCCTTTGGTTTTCATCCAGCCATCCATCCATCCATCCATCCATCCATCCATCCATCCATCCAAGCATCCTACTGTTTACATCACTTCAGGTTAAATGTACAATGTTCTCTTCCCACAAAGTTCATCAACAGCTACAGGAAAACACTCAGGAGCACAGTGTCAGAACAGGAGCTTGTTCCTAAGTATCATTGTTTCCATTTGGATAGAAGTAGGTCGGCTTTTCTTTCCCTGTTTCTGCCTTTTTTTTGGGATCTCAGAGGTATTATTCTAATTTCAAGCTAGGGGATCTGCATCAGGACACATTTGTAGGTATCTGGCTGAACCTTAATGAGGTGGACACTGCATGTGATTATCCAATATCCATCGAGTCTTGAGAATCTTCTAGTCCTCTCTTAGATGCTTTAGAAAAGGCTGTTATAAAGGACAGATACACTCCCATGTTTTGTTTCCCAAAGGAGTTGTTGTCTTTTTGCTTTAGCTTTTGGCATCTAGTGTGGGAAGAGGTAGGACTTGAACAGAAGAGTTGGCCTTGAAGAAGATCAGGAATATCCTAGAGTTTGGGACAACTTTACTAAATCCCAGTAAATTGAAAAATACCCCACTAGCTAATCATTGATGGTGCTTATGGCTCTTCTCTGCACAGCCCTCTCTTGTTTGAGAAACTGATTGCTACCCATGACTGGGCCCCCTCTTGTTTGGGAACTACCTTTCAAAATTTGTAACATATTTCTGACGTGGATCTTACAGATATCATGTCAGTATACGTTTCTTCATTTACAAATAAGGGCCTTTACGTTAACTCATGCAGAAAGTTTTCAAATTACTCTAGTAATGATTTACAGCTATTATAAGAATGAGCATTGAAAAAAAAAAGAGTTTGCATGGTGGCAGCCCAAGCAGAGTGCTGCATATAGCAAGCCTGTAGCTCTTTCATTGTGTGGCACTTTGCTATTACCCATCCTCTATCATACATTGTTTATTAACCTTCCCATTCTTAAGATATCATTTACTACTGAACTGTGGCTGACTCTCAGGTGGACCATGGCAGATGTTGAACAATACAGAGCATCAACAGAGAAATTTTGCTGTGCCATGTCCAAATGAAACCACAGGAGAATTAAGATATGCTGTGTGTAATCACTCAGGCTGGATTTTGTTCAGGACAGCCAGGTTAATGTCTGCACTCTTGCAAAAAATGCCATGGGAATTTTAATGACTCTGAGTGATTGGAGCCTTTGTTTTATGGCACGTCAAAAATGGCAGCTCTAAAAACACTCTGCTTGAGCACTGGTTTAGTGCTGACTCAGAAGAGCTTCCAATATCATGATTCACTAGCATCTGGCTCAGGGGCAGGCACAGCCTTCTTCAATTTGCAAGGTTAAGGTAAAAGTGTGTGCTAGGGGAAAGTAAAGTGGAATGAAAGTCTGAAGCAAGAGAAACAGAAGGAAAGGAGGTATTGAGAGGCATGTTAATGGGGGAATCAAGCCAATGGAAACCAGCAGGCTAAAGGGGAATTCCTATTTTCTAGACTGTTCATTAGAGGTGTCTATGGCCTGATACAGATCTGCTGAGCCCTAGCTCTAGTGGCCTCTCAGGTGCCAGTGTTCTCCACTGGAATCTCAGGGATCTCCCAGAAACTGAAAGATGGTGCTGGATTGGGACAGCCCAGCTCTGCACTCCCTCCCTTGTCTCTAGCAATCCTGATAGCAGTGTTGATTTGCATGTCAGGCAAAGCACTGCTTGAGAAAAAAAAAACCCTCCGAGTGTGGCAGTGTCAGCGCTCGCTGTTGTTCGACAGTGTAAAATTAAATTAATAAAGCCCCCAACACAGGAAAACATAACAGGAAATTAATGGCCTTTACTGTCGCTCTGATGCAGTCATTTGCAACCCTGCTTTCCGCACCAAAGACTTCATAAATGCAAGCAGTTTCTCTAAACAAGCATAGTTAGGGCTGCGTGCAATGTAATTTTTTGCGTGGCTTCTGTCCTTTGGAGCTAACAAAAGGCACCCTTTTTTATGCGTTCGCCAAGGGGGATCCTGACATAAAGTAGCTCCCCAACAAATGAGGTTAGGTCGATGAGAGGAGGAAGCTTAGCCATGCTAAGAACATCTTATGCCCCAGAAGAGGGAACAGCACAGCTCCCAACACCCCTCTTTCCTACAGCAGCAGCTTTCCCTCAGGGCTCTGCACTAAAGGCAATGTTGTGGACACCATGAGAGCAAAATCAGGATAACCCTTCTGATAACTTTCAGAATGTGTAAATCAGTATAACCACCAATTACAAATTTACTCTATCTAGAGGATCTGGCCTGCTGTGTGCTAATGCTGCTTGCTACTCCACCAACATGAATGAAGCAAGGTTACTGCTCCTGGAGGCAACTGCATTTCTCCCTGGCTAACAGTCAACCCTAACAGAGCTAGTAACAGATACTGGACCCATACTCTGAACCTTATTACAATGGTATAAATCCCCGGTGTCTCTTCTGACATAAGGGAATTATTGTGGATTTGCAACAACCTGAGTGCAGTGTATGTCCACTCACCTCCAGCATACCCAAAGGTCACAAAGATGCAGTGACTGTTCACACAGAAGCCACCAGCTTTGACTGCCCAGGCTAACACACCCACACATGCTGTATACACATCTGAGGCAGCTGCTTGCATGCAGACTAACACCTGAAAATGCCTTTACTGGTGTATTCAGTGAGGCTGTAAGTGCTGATGATTACTAACGCACAAACCTAAGTCTGTACAAACTTAGTTTCCCAGATGTTCTGGGCCAAATTTGCCACCACGCATTTAGATGCTGTTGTAAATACATATGATTTTCATATGCATACACACTCTCACTTTCTCAAATGCACATTTGCATGCTCCCATGATAATCCAAGACAGATCTGAGTAACACTTCATTACACATTTGCACACACAATTCATTTCATTTACATTCTCATTGAGCATTGCCATTTTGCTCATGTAAGCCCCGCATTAAAGCTGCGCTGCCCATTCCTGCTCCATCTGAGGTCATATACAACCCCTATGTTCAAAGCACTGCAGCCCCACAGCTGGCAGGCACTGGCACACATCTCACTCTTCCTCACTTCCCTGCATGAGCAGCCTTCCTTGCTCACCGGTTCCTCATCTGAGCTATATTCTCACTTCAAAACATAAAATCCCTTTGTTCCTTAGCCTTTCTGCTCTGAGCCTGAGCATGTAAATAACAAATATGCACAGTTTATGTCTCACTGACACCCTCAAATTACAGAGACACAAGGACCAGCACAGTATCATCAGTTTGCATACTCAGAGTCGGGGTGGTGGATTCCTTTGAGACAAATGGACACAGGAATTTGAACAATTGCAGAGTTCACAAAGGCCAATACACTTCCTTGAGGTGATATTCCTCCTGCTCTTGTCTCCCACTACCCGGTGTCTGCAGGATACTCTACATAACCTGAATTTGTACATATCTTCTTTCACTATCACAGTGTAGATCACGTTCCTTCTCTATGCACTGCTGAACCTTGCCAGCCCCTTCCATGTTCTGTCATCTCTACTCTGCACTCACTTGGGATCTTTTCCATTTGAATTTGAAGTTCATCTGTTTTCCCACCAGTTCAGTTATCACAATGAAAGCCCTGACAATTCCTGCAGCATTATGAAGTGCTGAAATACAGAATGGATCTGTCTAGAGATGACACCATGATGCCCCAAAAGCTGCAAAATTTCTTCTTTAAGGAAATGTAAAACAAATTTTACAGCCTTCCTTTTTTTCAAATCTTACTGAGTAGGGCAAGAAAGTTACAGAGGTGAATAAATTGCCTGATTGGGGCTGCCAGTCCTTGCCCTTGTCCCTGCTGGGGGAAGTACGGTATTAGTTTAATAATCATTGAGGATGCAAACAGAGCCTCAGAACACATTGTGATAGCCAGACTGGATCAGCTTGTGCAGACCAGGACACTTCTGATTGCATGAAAATTGTGTGATCTGCTCCCTCAGCCCATGTCTTTGTCCTTTTCCTTGGTTGGGGCTCAGCTGAGATGCAGGAGGTCTGCTATTCCCAGTAGGAGCTTGATGCCAGGGTTTGAAGCCTGGGTCTGATAGCTCTGGGCTCCTTCCTGGACTCACACTGAAGGCAGCACGAGGGTCTGTGCAGGGCTGGCTGCCGTGAATGATAAGCACTGGCTATCGATCGCGTTCTAAACTCGGCCCAGCCGATAGAAGGTAATTAATGACTCCATTTGCCTCAGTACCGAGGAGAACAATTGAGTTTGAAACTGCAACAACTGGCAGTGCTGGGAAAGGCCCCCTGGGATGCCCAGGAAAGCTGCCTGACAGGCCCCGGGCTGCGTGGGGACAGCGGGGACACCGGAACACATCAGAGGGGGAAAAAAGAGAAGGGAAATCGGATAAAGGGAGAGAACAGTCTTAAAACAAAGGGTGACTTAGGAAAGGGAAGTGCACGTAGCTGCGAGCATCTGGGGAGTGGGACAGGGCTGCTCCAGGCTAAGCTCCCCGGCGGGGATGGTGACAGAAGCAGGCTGCAGGAGAGGCCAGGGTCCCTTGCTGGTGCAGGGGTACGGCACTGCTGCATCCGCCTGAGCAACGCTGCCTTAGACAGATGAGTTTCCCTCGGAGGCTTTGACTATGAGATGGGTTCTTCTGTGTCACCTGGCTCTCAGTTCTCATGCCAGTCACATTTGTTTTTATGATGACTCTGATTTTTATTGGTAGTGCTAAGAGGCCCAGCTGAGATTGGGGCCCCATGAGGCAGCTGGCAGACACATCCCAGGGTCAGTAATAGCGCCTGCCCCAAAAGCAAACAGTATCACCATGTCTGTGTGCCAGCTGCACTGTTTCTCATGACCTTCCTACATATTCCTGCATCAGCCATGCTTCTGAATTATTTGTTGAGATGGCCCCATCCCACCTGAGCAAGGGTCCTCTCTGTCACCTGTAGCCAGGAAAGTAACTGTATTACACTGGTTTGTGCTGTTTGTAGACGGTGTTTTGTGGCTTCCAGACCTGGAAATGTCTCTTTGGTTTGGAGCTATTTAATGGGAATATTCCCTGTGCCAGATGTAGTTAAGGTTGTTCCTATGTCCATTGGCACAGCATTTCCTTGTCAGGATACTACTGTGACACCCATGAAGCATTTCTGTGTCTTGTGTCAAAGGTTTACACTGAACCTGGGCTGTGTGCACTCCACTAGCAGCCCCTTGGGAGGAGAGATGTTTCCTGCCACATGTGCAAGGCCAGTCCTGATCATGGTGACAGCAACTGTGTGCTCCTGTGAGAGACATGGGGACTGAGGCCATGGTTCACCTCTCAAGCTCTTTGTTAAGCTCTTTCTGATTTAAGAAAGAGGTATCCCTGTGTCAAAGTACCAGATAGTTTCCCTTGTCAGTAAAAAGGGAACTGGGAAAGGTGATGATGCTTTCTAATAGTACAGCAGTGCTGCTACCTAAGTGACATCCCCAGATATCCTACAGCTGAAGCCTTGCTTTACCATAGCACCCTTTCCAAGAGCTGCTTCCCTTGAGCTTTTACTCCTAGCACTGTTCTTCATCAGTTGAAGTGACTGATGTCCACCACAGTGTCATTCCCCATGGGATCTGCTAGTCTTTCTCAACCCAAATTTTCACAATGAGCCCTCTTTTCACTTTCACCCACAGACATTCAATGGACTCCTTCACTTCCCCAAAGTCCTTTCTGCTCCTTACTGCCACATTTCCTCATATCCACACAGTTGTTTGCTCTCACACTTTGTGTAATGCAGTATTTGAGGCTCCTTCTGATAGTCCAGCTCACAGAGTTGTATACTTAGTGAAGAAATACAACTTTGATCTAAAACCAAATATAAGTGTCTGTCCCTTGCAGTTTCCAGAGGGAAAAAAAATGAAAACACATCCACTATAGGTTTTGACAGTAGAAAACAAACATGGGGGATTTACGGTCCTTTGGTTTTGAAGAAAATATAATGATCTGTGACTGTGAAAGTCTCAATGTTAGCAACACAAGACATATAAATCTGTTTTTCAGTATCATATCTGTGAAACTTTCTTTGTTTCATAAGTAAAATCCATATGCACAGTTCATATTATTACTCTGTGAAGTTTGGGATGTGCCTTACCATTATTAAATTGAATACTACTGCAAGGTGTTGAGACAAAGTCCACCTTGAGGTAGCCTACAAACCTCTGAAGAAAAGTTTATTTTGTAGATTTTAAAGCCTAGGCCATGGCAGAGTGCCACCCTCCCCCCATATCCAGAACTCCCACCTAAACTAAAGCATTGCTTTTCTCCTTACTTTTTCACCTCTCCTTATCTATTTGCTTGCTTTGATCTTTCTGTTTTCTTATCTAACCCTCTTCCTCCCTTTCTCCTCCCTTCATCCTTTTCTTTCATATCCCAATGACTATACAAGCCCTTTCTTATCAGCTGTTCCTGAGTTTCCCAAATGCACATACACACCTAGGTGTGCACATGCTAACACAAATAAATAAATAAATAAAAAGGTCAGTGAGCAGAGCAGCAATAACCCCTAAAACAGTACTATCAGAGGGACATGATTGATCAATTGAATTCCATAGCAGCTGAAAAATGTGGGATTAAGCAGTGTATTATACGCACAATGAGTTGAGGCATGATGTTCATTTCAAGTTCATTTCGCCAGCCCTCTGCCACCAGATCAGGCAATCAATAGGGGCAGCAGATATCATATATCACCTCTCTCTGTGCTAGGGAGAGAGCACCATAATCTCTCGCAAATTTAGAGTGACAGATTTGTCAAGATCTGAAGGGCCCCTGAATAAATGAAGGAAAAGAGACTCCTACAGCGACTCGGGAAAGCTGTGGTTTCAGCTTCTTCACACAAAGGCATGGCCTGTGTGCACATGGGAGGCATGTGTGCACAGGGCTCTGTGGGCAGAGAGGAGCTGCAAACACACGTGTGTATGTGCACTAATCTGTGTAACCATACAGGGCATCTCACTGAGGGTAAAATCCAGTTTAATGGCAATCAATGGAAGTTTTATTGTTATCATGGCTTCACCCCACCTGGCAGCTAAGTACCAGCTCCTGGGAAGAAAAATTAACTCTATCTCAGCCCAAACCAAGACAACTGTATACATGAACACCCATCCACTGATACCATACAGACACATAGTGTAGGGCTGCCATCCTTGAAAATCAAATACAGCCTAAACCAGCTGCTGCAGACAAACAGCTGCTCTGTCATGTATGGTGATGCAGAATCTAAACAATACCAGAAAAATGATCTACTGCAAAAATACCCACATATGTTACCATGGTGTGCACAGTCATGCACACTTACTGACACATGTGGAAAAATCCTCAAAGAGAAACAGCTTCACAGGCTGCAGACAGGTTGAGACAAGTGCTGACACAGAAACACACTTTTTTTTCTTTTTTTTTTTTCTGAGACTGTACCCTGGAGTTCTGTGCAGCTTTCTGCAGGAAGGACCAGAGATAAGTGTCTACTGGAATCAAGAGCATAAGCCTTGAGCTACAGTTGTCCTGAAAGCCACCCCCTGCAATTAGAGCCCAGTCTATGTAAATAATGAAAACTGCACTGACATGCAATGTGAAGTCCACCAAGCCTGGTCTTTGTTTTGTTTTCTCTTAGTCAAATCTGTCATGAATTCCAGCTTTCAGGAACCTGAGAAATTTCCATTGTGCAAATAAGCCTGAGGAGAGAAGAAAATGCCAGGGATCGGTGCCAGTAAACAGCCCTGCTCTGCCTAGGGGAGGAAAAGAGAGAGAGAGGGGCTGCTTGAGGGAAGGCTTCTGGCTGGGACAAATCAATATGTAATATTTTCTATGGTCTTGCTAGTGGTACTGTACTACGTTACTGTATATAATGTACTATTGATTATATCATATCATATAATCACCTATAAACGGATATATCTCATAGCCAGAAGGCAGCAGGCTCAGTTATAACTCTAGGCCACCCACTGGGCATTAAATGTGCCAGGAAAATACCTATCTTGGCACCATCCACGAGCTAAAAAGATGAAGTGGCAAAATGGCACAGTTCTGACCATTACAAAGTGAATGACACTCCAGGCTCCTGGGAGCACTATCTGCCCATCAGCACCTCACAGTCACATGGAGGAGGGAGAAGGTGTATACAGATCCCTTAACCATATTCGTGACAGACAGCAAGTTTCTGAGATTCACAAATTGGAAGCCACCAAGAAAGGCTGAACTGTGAGCAATAATAGTGAAAAAAGCAGGAAGGTAATGGCAGCACAAGGAAGCAGAACCTGATTTTAGGTTATACAGGGCAATAAGATAGTCAGACTTGTGCCTGATGAAGCACTAGGTAGAGATTCAGCATGAAGGGTATGGAGGTGTATCAGCATGGATAAGACAGAAGAGTACAACTAGTCTCACCAAACATAGGCTGAGAAGTGACAGCAGAAAGATACTCAGCACAGTTGGAGAAGATTATAATGAGCAGACTTGCCTCAGATGAGATGAGGGATTATGACAAAGGAAGATTCACTTCATCTGGGACAGGAGGTTATAACAGACAGACTCACCTTGGATGTGACAGATGCTAATAGCAGGAGACTCTCACTTCAGATAAAAAGGGGTTATAACCAAGATAAATGCACCTCATTTGAGTTAGGGGATAACGGAAAATAACAAAAACAAACCACAACAAAAACAGGTGGGTGATAAGATGGTTTATTACAGGGAAAGATTCACAAGGGATGGGGCAAAGCATTTATAATGGACTCACCTTGGAGGGAGTGGGTGTGCAGTAAGAGACATAGGATGGCACAACAGAGGTAAAAAAAGCTAGAACATGGCAGAAGGCACTACAGTGAGACTGGGCTGTGTCAGAGGGCTGTTTCAAAGACAGAGATGCACTTCTGTGATGTTACTATCAGAAAAAAATGGGGTTTTTTTTCCTAGTAAGAGCAAAGGAATACCAGGAAGGCCGATTCCCACTGAGCGGGACTAGGTTTTCTAATACAAGAATTAATTTTGAATAGGAAGAGGGACCAACAGAGACAAAGATTCATCACTTTTTGGAGGAAGTTTTATAACTGAGGTAGAGGTTGAGGTAATAATGGGCTACATGCAAGAGAATGGGATGGAGTCTGTAACAGAAACCAACGTATGTTGGATGGGACAGATGCTCCACAGGGAGAGACTTGTCTCTGGTGAAACATGGAATCAGAAATAGGATTGTTCCTGTTATCTGAGGGAGATGAAAGACTCACCTGGAGTATGACAGGACAAGATCAGATGAGATGGAAATTGTAACAGAGATATAACTTCTGTTGGGACTGGGGAGCTACACCAGAGACTGCCTGCCTTCCAAGCTGTAAAAGAGCCCTTTCTCCATTCCAGGCTTCCTCAGTCCTCTCCAGTACAGGTCCATCCTCAGCACTCTGGTTTCTCTGTGAGCTACCTCTCCAGTAGCCTTCCAGCGATGCTAATCGCTGCGCCTTGCTCCCATTTTATGCTCAGCAATGGAGATTTGGCAATTTTTAACTCTGAAAATCAGCGGAACCAAAACTCATCTCTTAGCTGAGCACCATTCTCCACAGCCTCACTCATCCTGGGTAGGAGAGTCCCTCAGAGCCTACGGGAGCAGCCTGGCTGCTCCAGCAGACAGGAGGGGGCTTCCCTTGGGTCCCCCGCCGCCTCCCCTTCCTGCAGGAGGGGCACAGGTCTCTGGGTGGAGGCAGAGGACACTGCTCTTTCCCACTCCGTCTTTGTCCCGCATCCCTTGCTGATCCCAGCCAGGGTGGTGCTAACTCCCTGTTTTCTCTGTCTGTGCCCTGCAGATGTATCCGAGGGCTCAGTTCCCAACGGAGATTCCCAGAGCAGCGTGGACAGTTTGCGGAAGCACCTTCGTGGCGACACTTTCACCCAGCAGCAGCTGGAAGCTTTAGATCGAGTTTTTGAGCGTCCTTCTTACCCTGACGTCTTTCAAACATCAGAGCACATCAAATCTGAGCAGGTGAGGGCCCAGCCTGGTAATGAAGACCCACAGGCACATATAGGATGATGGCAGGGAGATTCCCTCAATGAAATCACTCTCTCCCTCTTCACCCCTTGTTATCACACTGACCTATTATTGCACATACATCTTGTTTACATTTTACAGCCCTTTCTAATTATATCTATATCATCACTGTGAACCATCAATGTGCTGATGCACATGTATGCACGAGCTCTATCTCATGAACTTGCCCACTTACAGGCACCACACTGTGCTCTCCTTAGACCGCTGTGTCTGCCTTTCCCTCTGCACACACACCTGCAGATAGGTGGGTATGTTCTTGCAGTGAACACATAAACGCTGCCACACATGTTCACCAGCACACACAGCACTGCACAGAACCTTTGCCCTCTCAGATCACACCGGCAACCAGTGAACCACAGGGTCAGGCTTTAACGGAGCATTTTCTTTCCTTCATGGCCCAAAACTGAGACTTGACTCCCATCTCCAACCTAGTTTTCTGCACTTCTGCAGCTCTGCCCCCCTTTCTCTTACTCCCCTGGCCTTTTATCCCAAAAGCTGTTTATCTTAATAAAATGGAAATCAAAAGTCTTTTTAAACCGCCCCAAGCCATAAACCAACAAAGGAAGAGAAGGAGAGGCTGGCTGTGGACTCCCTTCATCCCAGAGTCCCTGGGTTTATTACAATGAATAACCTTTATTTACTTTCATTAGACTATTAAGCACCAGCACAGTCATTTTTCCCCCTGAAACTCTGAGCAGGGCCCATAAAGCAAATCCGAAGCCTAATTGAGTTCATTTTAATTTCTCTCCGATCACAGCGAATTACTCTGGTGATAAATCAGGGGGCAGGCTCACCCCCAGTAGAAGGCCTAATTTGCAGCTAATTACAAAACTGATTTCTACAGGAAGATCAATACGAGAAGGAATTGGAAATGACTAGGCAGTCCTAGCCAAGCAGGGACAGGGGTGGGGAGGGGGGCAGCATACGGGGAGCCCACTGGAGGAGGGGGAGACATGGGGAGGGGGTTGGGGAAGTGCATGGAAAAAAACAGAGCAGAAAAAGCAGAAAATCAGTTTTAATTTAACGTAATATTAATCAGAGCAACTTTTCCTGCTGTTTTGTAGCCTTCCTGGTTTCTCCAGCTCCCGCGTCTGGTCCAGAGGCTGCCACAATAAAAAGGCAATTACCAGAGCCTTTCGGACAGGACACCCTTTCAGATTCAATGGCTCTCCCCCTCCCACCCTTCTGTTAGCCATGTGGCTCCCCCCTCCCCAATTTCATACCCCAATGCACAGAGTGACAGAGGCAGGGGAAGAGGCTTCTTTGTTTGTTTTTAAAGAGATAGGACAGAGGTAACAGCAGAGGGGAGGCAGACGACTCAGCAGAGATCCTGGCTACAGTGGGCCAGCACTGGCTGCTTCCTACAGCCCACCTGTCCTATGTACATGTCACTGCAATCCTCTGTCCCAGCTGTCCTTGTCATGAGGGCAAACACCTCCTGCCTCTGTTCAGCCAAGAGGAGGGGACATATATTTCCCCTTTCTTATCCCCATGGCTGGCAGAGGCAGCCATCCCCATTCTCACAGCACTGAAAAAAGGCTCAAGTCGCACGACGCATAAATGAGCCAGATCCTCACCCCTCTTCTCCTTCAAAGCAGTACACAGGCGGGTGGGATAGCTCATCCTAGGAACCCCCCCGCGACCCTCTTGTCACTTCATCTTCTCCATTTCCTCCTCCTCCTCCTCTTCCATCTGTGCAGGGGTTTGCATCCCTCCTCTTCCTCCCCCCCATCTGTACACCCTTCCCTTTCTCCCAGCACATCAATAGCGAGCTGTCTTTCTCCTCTCTTCCCCAGGGTAATGAGTACTCCCTCCCAGCTCTGACCCCTGGTCTCGATGAAGTCAAATCAAGTCTATCCACCTCTGCTAACCCAGACCTGGGGACAAATGTGTCAGGACCCCAGACGTACCCTGTGGTGACCGGTAAGCTGCCTGACCAAACAGCAGAACCAAGCATTTTATTTATTTCCCTCATCACCATTAGCTTCTGCTTTTTCTGCTAATGCAAGATATCCCTCTGTGGCAAACATGGAATGAGACAGAAAGACTGTGGAGGACATAAGAGCTCAAGAGAAGCTTGTAAATCAGAGTATTGGCAGCCTTGGGTACACCTAGAGGTGCTCAGCTGTGACTCAAAGATGGGCAAATCCAGGTGCAAATTGGGAACTCGTGTACCCAGATGGGGCTTAGGGATGGGTGTCCAAACATGCACTGTGATTTTTTTCCTTTGCGTCTGAGAACAAGAGGGTCATGGCTCACACATAATCCACATTTGTTTTCTTGGGGAGAAATAGTAATTTAAGTTTTATTCAACCCTGGCATTTGGAAGGGGCATTTGCAAACTAAATATCGAGGTCTGCTGAACTGTGACTGCTAACCCCCCTCCTCCTTAAGCCCATGAGTCTCTTAACAGGGGCTGGCAATAGAAGTTTGTTCATAGCCTTTTCCCTTCCCTCACATGTGGGCACATTTAACTCAGGTATGCCTGGAAGAGGAGGAAATGAACACAAGTGCTTGAGAGCAGAGGAATCAGAATACAGAGAAGCAGGAGGCAATTTCTGCAGCAGCTGCTCCACAGAAGCTTCCTCTTTGCTGGTGGCATGTGCAGGACCTGAGAGGCACAGGGTTGTCCTGGGGCCACAGGGCATGCCAGCCTGTTCCTAGTGTTAGACTGCCTACCTAGTGCCTGTCTAGAGCTGCAAGGAGGCATTCCGGTGGCACAACCCTTCTTCTCAGGCTTTAGTTGTCACTGGTACCTGCTCGCACAGCTTCCATAGGTTTGCACATCTCCTCCTGGCAGCTAAAGCAGCTGTCAAGGCCTGAGTGACTCGCCCCTGTTTGGTGTATCCCCCTTTCTCTACAACTGCTGTGATCCCTCTAGAAACCTTATGGTGTAAGCTGAAAAATGACTAATGACAAGATGTGTAAATCCTGCCAGCAAGGGAAGGAGATATTGCCTCTTGGCCAAAAAGCTGTCCTCTGATGTCACAGAATAAAGAGCACTGAGTTTGTATCTCAACTTTTTCTTGCAGAAGTCCCAGCTCATAGCCCCAGAGGTCAAAGCAGTTCATGGCTGAGGCAGGCAGTCATTGCCTGGTCAGCAAACGCTGAGCAAAAGCATATTGTTGTGTGCAACTTTTAGCTACCAGGAACTTTGATTTGGGACAGGGTGTCGCGTATCTCGTAGTAGCCGGAGGAGGAGAAAGAGTGAGAAGAGACGACTTTCTTCACGTAGATGCCAAGAAGCCCCTCTTTATTAATTTACAGCTCTTTTTATACCCTTTTACCTCCAGACAATTGGACAAGAAACCAGCCATCCCCTGGGGTGATTGGCTGAGGTGTCACAACAACCATAACCAAAACATCTTTCTATTGTTTTACAAACAGCCGCCACCAAGGTCACACAGCCGGTGAGAATCTTCTCGATCTCACGAGAAGGAAACTTCCAAGCAGTAGCCATTTTAGCATCCACAACAGGGCAGAATTAGTAACAGTTACCCCAAATGCAGAGGAGATCTAGTGTGAGGTCTGCAAAATGTCATGGAGATCCATGGGGAGGTGAACTGGGGAGTGTCTGGAAAGCATGGCATCCCCAGACGTTTTTTATAGCTTTTACTGCTATCAGGCTTAATGAAGGATCCTTGTAGCTATGCAGTTTCTTGCTTAATAGGAAAAAAAACGGCTCAGCTGTGGCAAAATTTTTCCACCTTTCTTCATATTTGCATATACAAGACAAAATTCAGCTGGTGTCCACCTACCATTTAGCAGATCTACATCTCTTACAGGAATTACTTTCCTGTCTTTGGGACACAAAATTGGAAGGGAAATCCTCACAGCTGGATGTAAAGGTGAGGAGTCTAAAATCAGGGTTTAAGATTCAAAGGAGTCATTAAAATAATTCTTTTTAGTCCTTTTGCCTAAGTGAGGATGGTGCATTCCAGCCTGTTAATGCAAGAACAGAATTCCCAAAGGCTGGGGACACTGCATAAGCTTTGGCCATGATTCTCAAAAGGTGACAGCAGGAGACAGATACGGCCTCAAAGAAGAGACTGAGCACTAAGGCAGAAAACCTTCCTCATTTCCCCCCACCCTGTGTCATCCTCACTCTGTTCCCAACAACACTCCCAGCTCAGCTCAAGAACATCCCCATCTGATCCATCTGGATCTAAGTGTGAGAAAAGTTCATTTCAGACCCAGCTTGACATTCCCAGGTGGCAACTTAGCACTAACATCTCAATCTGTATGCGACATTTCAATCAGTGCAGAGTAACAAAAGCAGAACTATTAGTGTTGGGAGCTGTTCACTGGTGGTAACGATGGGGAAACTAGGAAACTGGAAATGAAAAGGGAAAAAAATCCCTCATCACCCTGAAAGGCAGCAGGGTAAGAGGGGTGGAGAATTTTTCCTCTACATTTAGGCCAGGATCCAATGTTTGGATTAATGGTGCCATTACCCGAGAAAGACTTCAGATAATGCTCATTCTTAAAATGTTTTTGCTGGCAATTAAATGGTTGCAGTTATTGATCTTCATTGATCTGATGTCCTCAATTTGCATAATCTATTAAAGATGAATGATTCATGTTATGTTTGTGGTGGGGCTGGGCAATGCTTTCAGGAAGGACCAGAGAAGTGAGGAACTCCGTGCTGCCTCCTCATCTATCCTGGCTAGAAAATTAAGGGAGAGACTGGGAGCATGCAGATTTTTTTGGTTCCACCCAGATCCCTCTTCCAAGAAGAGAAATTAGAGTAATAGCAAGTACTGAATTGCTAGCTGCCTTGTTTTGCTGCTATATGTTCTGCTCTTGTCTGGGGGCAGTTATGAACCCAGGTGATATCTGAAACAAATCCACCCATGCAGGGTACAAACTCTGCAGTCACTTCAGGATGTAAGGTTTAGCTTTAGTCTATGAGAAAGTCTCTCCAGCTCAGTCTTCCCAGACAGACAAAAAAAAAGTATACCTAGCTTTTTTCTTAACAAAACCATCTGGCACTGGAGTCTTGCCCTCTCTGAAGACTTCAGAGAAAATCCTCCTCCTCCTCTCTCTGGTTCACGACTAGCTTTCCTCAGCAAGCTCCCTCGGCTCACACTGTTGTGAGAATACATTCCTCCAAATGCCATCAAAACCTCAACAATATGCAACTGCCTATAATCTTGGAATATAGCAAGATAGTTAAGTACAGATGTTTCCGAAGCCCCTTTATCTGTCTGTGAGCTTCCTAGAATTGAAGAGTTAGATATGCTGCAAAACAGGCAGCCACCTGCCCAACAAACAGGAAGGCTTTACCCAAAGTCTTGGGTATCTATTCAAAGACACAGTTTAGCACCACAGTTACATGCAGCAAAGCCTTGCCATGTACTGCCAACATCAAACACTAATTTCCAGACAGTTATTCTAACGCATCTTAAATGATCCGTTTATTACCTGCATCTCCTAAAGCAAGTAAACAAAAACATTTGTTTGCTATGGAGCAGACAGGTCACCCTTATGTCTCCCCATTAAGTATCTGCAAGAGATTTTCATGAATGATCTGACACTAGGCTAGGAAACATGCTCCCATTGTCCTTCATATAGAATAGACAATGTAGACATTTTCAACTTCTTTGTGGAGTATCAGAGAGAAAGCTCTTAAGAGCTGCCTGAGAACACCACCTCATCTTTTCCTTCACACAGGCCAGTGGGCCAGGTGCATCTTGCCTTGATGTTGTATGACGTAGATCATAGCTCAATCGTAGCTGGATTGACGTAGATCCCTGACAGTTTCACAGACAATAATTTTGGACACCAGTCATATTTTCTAGAAGCAAAGATCCAGGCTCGAACGTATTAAGATAAGGCAAGTACATGCAGTTGAACACCAAGACAAGATTTCTGTTGTTCAGAGGTGTTCTACTTCAATAATTTCTATTGAAAGCAAAGAGCCTGGGAAGTTCAGTATAAATCTCTAGAAGGCTAAGTAAACACAGAAAACTTCAATAGCTTTCTTCAGTAGTTTCCACAGATCTTTGAGTTTGGAAAGTACTCAGTAGCTAACACCTGAGATGTGAGTGGAGCAGAACCTTAAAATTTTGGCACTAGCAACAGGAGTACTTCAAAAGCACAAGGTTGTTCACAGAAGCCTTGAATCCTATGAGAACAAAGATCACTCTACTATAAGCACGTCTTTTGGAAGTCACCTATTTTGGAATATGCATGCATGAAAGAAGTGAGGTGTCTTCAAACCAGGTTCTCAGTTCTGGGGACTTACATGAATAGTCTGCGAGCGGACTCCTTTCCAGCTCAATAGTCTAGCAGTTGCCCAGCAGAAAGGCAGCAGCATGGGAAATGAAACGTGTAGATGTGGTGCTGAGGGACATGGTTTATTGGTGACCTGTCAGTGCTGGGTTAGTGGTTGGACTTGTGATCTTGAATGTCTCTTCCAACCAGAACAATTCTGAGGTTCGATAACTTTTCATATATGGATTGAAACTTGCTTATTAACAGACTGCTAAAGGGGAGGATTTACCTACTAAATGGATCATAAAATTACATCAAAGGTAAAGAAAAACATTCCTTAATTGGATACCAGTAGTTTTAACTGAATAGACTTGTTTTCCAGCCCACTACAATCAGTGAGATCTACAAAGAAAAGGTAAAAGACAAGCCCAAGAAGAAGAAAAATAATACTTCAGGAACTCATTCCACTGACTCATTGACTGAAATGGGAGTATGTGTTCCCTTCCTTCGAGGAGGCTTCTGACTACTTCTGTGCTATAATTAGCACCAATTAACAGGAATAGCTAATTTTTTAAATATCACCACCCACCAAAATAAATGCTATGCCCTGTATAGAAAATGTTTCCTTCTCTCTGGGAAATGGGAAAGTCTCCATCTCTGGAGACACTTAAGACCCGCCTGGATCTGTTCCTGAGAGACTTGGTCTAAGTGATCCTGCTCAGGCAGAGGGGTTGGACTAGATGATCTTCTAGGTCCCTTCCAGCCCCTAATTTCTGTGATTCTGTGATTCTGTGAAATACATTTTTTCCCTAAAGCAACAAGTACCATCCAGAGGGAGAAATCTTGATAACTAACAATGTGTCAGACAAAGGCATCAAAAATGCACAAACCTCATTGATCTCACTTTAGTCCAGATTTCCCCTCTCAGGAAATCTCATTCAGAGATACTTTTTTTTTCAGATTTTTTTTTTTTTAATTACTACATTGCTATGTCTGAAAAATGTACAAAACCAGTACTTAAACAGCATCTGATTTCTATGAAAATTTTCAAGAAAGTTGTGATGTTAAACATGGAGAAATCACTGGGTAGACACCTGGATCTAAAGTTTTTTTCTGAAATGATAAACAATCTTTTGAGAAGCCCAGCCTCCTGCAAGGTGAAAAGAAATTATTTCCTTCATTTCAGTTTAGTGAGTGAACTGAAGAGAATTTTTTTCAGTTCAATAACCAGGTCATTCAAAACTAAGAAACAAACTAGGATTTGAAAAAGCAGGAACGTTTGTTTTCCTCTGTCAGTGAGTGAATTAAGGTTGGTGGGAAAGGATGAAATCTATTTGTTCTAAAATCGGGTTCTGGAATTAGTTCAAATTCCTCCTTTTATATATCCATTCCACGTTTAATAACTAATTTTTAAATGCAAAACCTGCTTAGAAGAGCTTGCTTTTTCTGTTCCAATATATTTAGGAAGCCAGGGAACCTGTGGTCATTTTATTTAATTAGCATGAATAATTACAAATACTGGTTTTAATTTAATTCTAATTTCCATCTAAATATAATGTGACACAGATCACAAGTAAAAAGTTAATAATCTAATAAAATAGTAATACAGACTCATCGTTCACTGTTTTCTCATATAATAATATGTAAAGACAAATTATATTAAACAACATAATTGCTTAAATAAATGTGCACAGATGCAGTTCATCTACTTATGAAAATTTGAAATAACCATGTTTAGCGTAAATTTTGTATTTGTCAAAATATTTATTACCACCCATAAAAATCAACCCTTTAGAAAACAGCCTCATAGAGCAAAAGTAAACCAAGTTAATCCATCTTGCCGTTTTAAGTCATGACTAAAGTAATGACTTAAAACATCCAGTTGTACTTATATCATTATGCTGAGAGGGGGAGCATTTCCTTCCCCTTTTTCTTGTTTGTACTGATGAAAATCTACTTTAGCCTCTGACACCAGTGAGAAATGGTCCTGGTCAGAGCTTGACTGAGCTGGCTTAAGAAAACTTCTTTAACAAACTGCTAGGGTTCCAAATTGGCTTTGGTGACGGCAAATCCTGCAGATGCAGAGCTGCACTCTGCAGTGCAGCGTGACGCCTGCAGCCGCCAGCAGTGACATCTCTGGATGCCACAATGCCCTGAAAACAGAACAGGATAATCATTCATGTGGCTGCTTACAAGGCTGTTACTACCCTGCCTCATCAAAGGGAAGGAGGTATTTTCTGTGAGCAAAAGTCTCTTCTGTGTAAGATGGGGAACAGACAAAAGTAGAAGTCCACAGAACTTCCAAATTTCATCAACTGTTTCCCATCCCTAAGATGAGATAATATCTTCTTATCTAATCAAGGAATTTGGAAAGGCAAAAGGTGTTGCAACTACTCTTCTCCAGGACCAAATGGCTGAGGGTAATAGATGGTCAGATAACGATCCCTGGAACAGACAGGAATAGTGGGGCAGGAGTGAAAGGAATCACATAAACTATTTCCATTAATCCAGTGGAAGTTTCACTGACAATAACTTTATGATGCTGAAGAAGGTGGCTTGTGGACTTGAAAGGTATATTGAAGTAAGGAACCAAGAAATGGATGGGCCTGAAAAAAAATTATGGCTTTGCTTTCCTCAAATTAGCATTTAAGTGAACAATAGCAGTGAATGACAGTAACGTCATGTAATGACAACAGCAGTGAATTGGAATTCCCAGTCCAATTTCCCTCAGCAAGGGGACAGTATTGCAGCCTGCTACACTCCAAGCTGCTGGACAAAAAGGGACTTCTATAGAGAAAATAATTACATTGTCTTCCCAACAATTCAGTTTTTGCCTTTTCTTTTGAGGCTAAATGAAGGATTCAGTAAGTATGGCTATGATTAATTTTTTTTTTATGATGAAGATATTTGCCCACTGACAGCTAAGACTGTACTTTATATCTGCATTAGGCACCACTGTCAGCAGGTGTTAGTAACTTTTGATCTCCATCAGTTGTACTGGATTTAACTGAGCCAGCTACTTGCACAATTGAAATTGGCCACTGAAGTCTTTCAGAGCAATGAAGAGCTTACAGTAATCTTTGGCCTTTCATTGTAGGTTTAATATTGCTGTGGGCTACCCAGGTAGATCCCAACCTATCTTATGATCAGTAGAAAATAACTGTGATGAAACCTCCTTGGAGCTACCTATAATGAGGACTGTGTGAAAAACAAGTGTGTTCTACATACATTTCACAGCATATATTTCAAAAGCTTCTTGTTTAAGAGGCAATATTCGAGTTGCAACCCACCAAGGAATAAGTATATGCTACACTTTAAGGCAGGGAGTAACTGCTCAACCTGATGGGCTAGGATTCAAGAAAGGCAACAATAATATAAACTCCACTGAACTCTGTTTGCCAAGTGCAGAAGTTGCACATCTTTTTTTCCCCCTCCAAGATTTTAAAGTACATTTTCCTTCATTGGCTCCATCTGCAGACAAATGTACTTAGATAGACATGAAACTGACTTTAGTGGAGTTCTCAAAGGATGAACACTAACACTACTTATCTATATCTGAAGAGTAAGTCCAGATCACAGGTCTACTGGAAGCCCATGTTTTACTCTGTACAAAGACTGTAAAACTTTTTGTCTCCAAAGTAACATATAGAGTTAGAAGGTCATTTTACTTGGAGAGCAGCAGTTAATTAAATCAGACACAAATTCCAGATTTATAAAATTCAGTTTTACAAAATGCAGGGGAAATAGATTTCAAAAGTTGACATTAGTGATGTCACAACAGTTTTGATTCTCAGGGAGAGCAATTCAACATTGTTTCTTTAAACATGTATTTCAACAACCCATGAATAAAGTATTGGACTAAGAACATGGATGGATCTGTGCAGAAACAGAAAACAAACCTAAGCTAGCAAGGGTCATTCTTCAGTCAGCAAGAATACAAATAGAAGACAAGAAAGGTACAATGAGAAGCAGATTAGTCTTTGCGCAGTTTTCAGTTGTTCTAGCAAAAGAAGAGGGTGAAAATAGGATGATCTTTATCTTCAGTGCAACTTGCATAATACTCTTGCTAAAGAAAAGCTAGAAAATTAAGACATGAAAGAAAAAATGTGCCTGACATGACAGAAAGCACATGTGAAAAATATGCTGTGTCAGTCCACTCTGGTCTTTTGTATGACTTTAAGAATTTAAGGCAGGATTTTCTCACAGGATAAAGTGATGTCACTCCACTGGTTGTAGTGTAACCTCACCAGTTTGTGAATGCTGAGGACCCAGCCCCATTTTGTTTGGCACAATGAAACTTTTCTAAGGAGTGGAGAATACAAATATGGAAAAAGATGTTTCAATGATGGTTACAAGAGTAGGATTTTAAACACCAGAGATAAGATTCAGTTTTGGCAAAGGCTTCCTACATGCACTTGGCTATGTCTTCTCTGGGCTCAGATCCTCACAGATAAAATAGTGATGCCTAAGGGATGCTGTAAGGATATGAGTTCTAAAGAGTGAAGCACTTGGGTCATACAAATATTTCACAGACACCTCGGGAAAAGATGAAGAGTACTAAACTTTGTCAAGATGGTAAGCAGTGTTGTTAAGTGGGTGTGTACAAACCATTTCTTATGCAGGAATTTGCCATCTTTATATTCTTTGTTTACTGGGAAGAAAAGTAACACTGGATGCAGGTAGCTCATCCTCTAGGAAGCCAGCAATGAAAAACAAGCAGATTATCTAGTCCTGCAAACCCTCCTCCTTCCCCTCCCTTCAGCAGCAGAGAGGACAACAAAAGCCAAGATGAATCTCTGTAGGAACCCAAAGCTGTGAATCTTCCTCTCACCCTGTCTGGCCAAAATCCCTTCATTCACAGGGGGAATTTAGGCCAGAGACCACCAGTTCTAGTTCTCCGCCAGAAGAAGACAGGGTTAGAAAGGAAGAAAAATGGCCATAACTCAGCAAGCACAGTTAGAAAGAGAGGAGCAGGAGATGCACAAAACACGTAGTCCTCTGCTATGTTTCCACCTATACCCCCATCGTGCCAAGCCTTCCAGATCTCCCCCACCATGACACTGGATAGGATTTTTTTGTTGCTTATAAACAAAGCTATTGTTTGCATTTAGAAAAAGAAAGGAATCTGGTATAGGAATAGATTCCTGCTGCTTTGAAAAGGGGTTGCAAACTCATTCTATCCCCCATTCAATTGCAGGGCAGTATTCCAGATGCTAACAGATATCTTGGGGTTCCCTGATGCAGCCTTGCTGAAGGACACTCCCCAAGACACAGACAAGATAGTACAGCACTGCCTCACAGCTTACTGGCTTGCTGGCACTAGCAGGACTCAGGATAGGAAGGTGCAAGTTCTCTGTCACAAATACAAAATAATTGGAGAATGGAGAAAATCAGAAGTGGAAACAAAAAAGGTGCAGCTGAAGTTTGAGGTGGTTAAAATGAAAAATGGAGCTGTGCCATTCACAGGTGGCTAGATAGATCAATCAATTGATCTCCTTTACGCTGACACACTTTGGAGCTATAATTCACTGCTGGGGCAATTATTCCAGCATAGCTGTGGCAGGAGTTATATTGGAAACAGAATTCAGGTGCTTTAGTCAGGGGAAAGATGGACAACAAAGGAGTAAAAATTGGTAAATGCCATCCACCAGTAAAGATACATGGGATATAAGTTATGTTTGTGTAGAAAGAGAGACAGATAGATAAATAGACACATAAAAGTGTGAGTTTTGGTTGTGCAATCATTCGCTGTCTGACCTTATCCTCTCCTCCTCTCCAGTGCTCTTAGACAGAAGAGTGCTTAGCATTGCTGTGTCCCAGTCTCTTTGCCATGTTACTGCTGACTTCTTTATTCCCCTGAACTGAGTAAGTGGTGCTGCCTCTGGAAGGTGCGAGGAATTTTTCTTCATAAGCCTTGATGTGTTCAAGAGAGGGCTAGGCTCATCTCCGCTGTGAGTCTGACAGAGGCTTTAACAGCCTCACAACACTGGGACAAATAGCTCCTGGTCCCTTAACCCTTCTCAGCTTTGCAAGGCAAGGCCTAGCACTCTTGTTCCCATTGCAAGGGCTTTAGACAGTCTTTCAGGCTGAAATCCTCTCCGTGGTGGCTGGGCAGAGCGGAAATCCAGGGGCTGGATCAGATTGGCCTAATGCTACAGCAGCTTAAGCGGTCTGTTTTACCAGAGATTATGGTTTCACTTACACAGAGCGCCTGAAAAATGCTGTGGTTTAGGAAGGATTATAGTTGAAAATTCCGTGCTTTAAAAGAGAAATAAAGCAGGGGAGGGACTAGGAAACCCAACGTGCCTGGGGGCTGTGCAAACAGGATTAACATCTGCCAATAGCACCTCTTGCTTCTGCCCACCCACGCTTCCTATGTCCATCTTCTCTGCCCTTTCCCCCGCAGCAACTCCCCACACCTGCTCTCTCTTGCACAACACAGAGACCTGAAAAAGAAATCCAGAAAATGTCCAGGACCAAAGTGTCCCTAGTTTATTTAGGTATAGCTGTCAAATAGTTTCCTTGAAAAATATCACTTCACTTGCCACCCCTGAAAGCCAGGGGAAATTTTGGCCCTCTGCCCGCAGATAGATCTATTCATCCAAATTATCTAGCATCAACATCATTTGGATAAAGGCTTCAGCACTGCCAGACTGCTGTCTGGCCTGAAGGTAAATCTGTGCACTCCTTGCCATCTGATAAGAGAGGATGCAGGAGAAAAATAGCTTTGGGGGTTCTCCATCTACAGGGACTAGCACATGAAGTCTCAGTGGTAGGATTGTAGGATAGTATATTGTTGTAAAGGGCAGAAGCTGGGCTCTGAGGTGCTGCCTGCTCTGGTGACTTTAATTAACAGTGCAAGAAAACCCAGATACTCCAGCTTCTATTCCTCATATCCTCCACAAAAGGTCCTTGCCAAACAGAGCTTTCTCTATCTAGCCTTCTCTAGCAAAAAGGGAAAAGACATGACAATACTCCCTTAGCATACCAGATGATTCACATAAGTAAACTAAGTAAAGGGGAACTGTACACCTTTTGGCCAGGACTGACCCTTCCCAACCAACTTGAACTATGTACATATGTCTTTGCCACAAAGGAGTCTCAGTGATCAGAGAACTTTGCTGGCCATCCAGGTTAGAGGTACTTGGAGGAGAACACAGACAACAAACTATCACTTTTTCCAGGTAGTAAACCTTTAGGAAACAAATGCCTCAGGACAAAGAGCATTCACAGATAGAAACTGCCTAGCCCTTTATTGTCTAGGTAACCACTGCAGCCTCTCAATAAGGTGCCTACAGTTAATTAAGTCAGTTTTACCTTAATAACATCAGATTTGTGGCCTAATTATACATCACATTTCTATTTCTCTGTATAAATCAAAACCACAAGAACTAACATTTCATAGGCCATTGGCAACACTTTGCCATCATAGTGGAGAGATGGCTTTCATTTATTTGCTTTAATTTGTTTACCTGAGGTGGATGGTTTGCTAGATGACTTGCATCGAATCTGATCACATCATCCATCCTTCGCTTTCAGGTGTTCAAATACAAGACTCTATTAATGCTGACTCAACAACAGTGGGTGTTCTGCAGTACCCATGCTTTAGGTTACAGAGTTCTACAATTCCCAAACCTCTTACTTGGAAGCCAAATTGGGATGAGTTGCAAAGCTGTATCTGTTGTGTCTGTGCAAATCTGCACATCAGAAACAGAGGTACAGTGCAAACAACAGTGAAAATAAGACATTTTATAAGTCCCTCATATTTCATCTCCTCCATTATCTCTCTTTGTAAGGGTATCTATCTGGCAACACTATACTCAGGGAACAACTAGAGTTAGTGCTGACTGCTTTTATATTTAAAGCACTGAAGTGTGCCACTGTGAACAAGATACAGTGATCTGATCTGTCTATCCAACTTTTAATTGCAAAGTCCCATTTTTATTTTAACCACCTCAAACTTCAGCTACACCTTTTTTGTCAAAGCTCTTATGGAATTTGGATTGAGAAGCTTTGCCCAGTAGACAGAGCATTCTGTTTAACAGATTCTCGTAACAACACTGCTTTCTTTGGGGAGGTTACCTTGGGTATGAAGAGGCAAAGTGGTATAAATCCCTGGGCCAAACTGTGCAAGTGTAGCATCTTTGTGTGCCCTCAGCCAGCCAGAGAAAGCAGCAGGAAAGGGAGCACAGAAGCTTCAGAGCATTCTTCTCCTTCCCAACCCTATGCTTCTTCCTGTCCTCCCTGTCCTGCATGTTCCCTCCCTCACCTCTCCTTTTCCTGCATCCCATTCCTCCCATTTGCCACTGCACTCCATCCTCCTCATCTCCTGCTGCCCTTGCAGAGGCATCCCTGCAGTCAGAGCCTAGCCCCCAGGTGCATTTACTGCTGTTGTCTCAGCACTGGCTTCTCTGATCTACTCCTAACCTTTTTGGTTTTATTTTTTGTTTTAAAATTAATTTCCCTGTAGATTTTAACCACTCCATTTTCATTTACCCATTTTGTTCTTCCTCTCCTCCCTTCCCCACCCTCCTCTTCCTCCCCCTGTTCCCTTTGTCTGTCTGTGTCCATCCCTTACCCTACCACAGAAAACCTCTCCTCTCCCCTCAGTATAAAGCAAGAGCCTCATGGAGCCTCTCTCACCCCTTTCACCCCCACCACGCCGGTCGGCTCTGGGCAGGCTGATCTTCAGCCCTTCCACATGGCCCTTTCAGATGATGCGTCCACGCCTTGCTACAGTGCCTTCCTTCATCATGGTGCCCACTTTGGGCAGTCCAGCAGCCAGCCTCTGATAGCAGGTAACCAGCCTTGGCCACAAACTCAGTGGGGATGCTGCAGGCAAGGGGTTCAGTTTCGTCTGACGGGGAGGCCAGTAAATGCTCTTTGAGTGCAGGTGGGAACCAGAGCAACTGTGTTCCAATTCTGTGTATGCAGCATGTGTTATCAGTTCCATGGAGAGTCACAAAAAAGTTTTCATTACAATCCTTCATTTTTTTTTAATAAAATGGGAAAACAAGCTGTTAACTAGCTAGAAGTGACTGGGTGTCCCAGTTGGATTGGTCTGGGACTTAGTATGGAGACATTAATATAGCAAAATCCTGGGTTGCAATAATACCCCTGAGTTCTGTAGGCCCAGCAAGAGTATTTTGTGCTAGCCTAAGGTAGAAGGCAGCAGCTTGAATAACCTAGCCAGCTCAAGGACTGACAGGGTCATTCATATTGGTTGCACCAACTACTAAGCTTTATAAATCCATAGGCAGTTGGTGAGCACTGGTATAGTTTTCTTGTGAGCAATATTTATATCACCTGGCCTATCAACATGAACTGGTGCCTTCACATAGTGGATGAAGTAGAAATAGGGCATCATATCTGCATGTCAAGACGGGAAAGGTGTGTGGGAGACTATAATGTCTTACAGACAAAGGAATACAGATCTGAGGTAGGTGTCCTTTAAGGGAAGGACAGAAGTGAAGAAATAAGTTGTACATGATGGCAGCACTTGGGAGCAAGAGGCTGGATAAAAGGATGGGGAGAAAGGACAAGTTTCAAGTAAATACTTGGGAAAACTGTGCAAGGTGACTGAAGCAGCATTGCTGCAGAAGCTCAGGGGTGGCTTGGATGAAATAGTGACTATAATTTTAGGTTAACATTGAGGCTGTTATCACTTGACTGTCAAAAAATGTAATTTGGGCTTTTTCAGAACAAAGTCTTAGTGCAGACCACAAGTTCCTAATGCTCAAGGAACACATCTTGCCTCTGCTCCCTTCATGTCCCTGTATTATTTTTTCTTTGACCTAACATCATCCCTTTGTCTTGTCAGGTAAGATTTGCATTTCTAAACCTCCCTGTAGGAAAGCAGCAGGTAACATTAGACAAGACTTATGTGGTCATAACAATGTCTTGGTCCAATCCTACTGCAGCAAATAAGAGCTTCTGAGCTCTGGACAATTCCTAAGCCAAGGAGTCTCCTGACAGACTCTCTCCAACACTGGAGTTCTCTGGGGATACACTCACATATGACCACTCTCCAGACTAGAAGGAGCACTGCATTTCAGGAGAGGCACCTACCTTAGGAATGGAGAAAGTGTTTATTCAAAAGCTCAGTGTGACAGTGATGAAGGTGCTGTTAGTCACCCAGAAGGGAAGGAGAATGGAGAACGTTCCCTTGGAGAAGGGAGAATGGCTGGAGCTGGAAGCATGTTATGAGCAGGATAGGTGCTAGCTTTGCCATAGCCCTGGAGTACTAGAATTTGAAAATCCTGCTACCTGTTGGTAAGGTGAGGAGGTAATGGAAGGGGCCTACTTGTATGTAACAGCACTTTAAGAGTGTCTCTGTGGGACTCTTACTCGTTTTGCTGATACTGTACTTGTTTGTCATCTTCTTTTTCAAGATTGGGATTTTGACAGATGATCACTTCCCAACAAATTTTCCACACTCAGTTTTGAACATCGGCCTCTGTGCACTCATGTCTAAACAAAAACACAGGGGCATATGTGCATGTATCGAGCAGCAGAGTGAGTGTGCCTGTGTTCCCACCTGAATGCAAGTGTCAAAATGAATTAATTTTTTCTGCTGCTACATAATGTTTTCTCTAACTTTTCAGTGACACTATTTTCTCACTCATTGCCTGTTGTTATTTCTCAGGCTAGTCAATAAATGAAACCAAAAGAACATGAATTTTAAGCATAAAGCTTTCTTGCCTTAAAAGAATGTGAGGAAGAAAAAAACAACCAACCAACCAAAACAAACAAACAAAAAAACCCACCAAAAATCAAACCCCAAAACCAGCTACATCTAGTCGGTGTTAATCACCCAGCTTAACACACAGCTACAAATCACTAAAGGAATGATAGTGATAAAAGAGTAGAGAAGTGTAGAATATAAATCCCTGAGGCATTACATATATATATATTTTAATCAATATTGGGGAGTGGCTGGAAAGTGTCTCACCATTTGTCTGGTAGTTCTGTGCCATTACCTAAGGGAAGGTGAGCTAGAAACAGCCACTGATCAGCAACCTCTCCAGGGAGAAATAATGAACCTGCATTTCTTTTTTTTTCTTGAGCAAATCACCTCAGTAATCTTTAGTCAAGACCTATGAAAGTACTGTCACTGCCTTAGCCTACCTCATCCCAGAGAAACTTCCTCTCTTCAGGTTTTTGCTCCACATCGATTAGTTTTTGCTTTGCTGCATAACTGGTACCTGTTTCAGCCAAGGTTTGTGCCTGTTCCAGAGCTTGCTTGATCAGTTATCATTTTGCCACTAGTAGAGATAAACCAACTGTTCTTTCAATGGCATATCCCAGCACAGTTTCAGTGACATCAGTGATATTAACGGGCCATATTTAACCTGTCACTTCTAAAGGTGAATCATACTCCAGCCCTCCACTTAGAACAGACAGAAGAGACAAAATTTCATGAAGGAACAACAAAAGGCACAAACTTCTTGGTGAGCTACAGTTCACCTAGGGAATATGAAAGGCTTTAGATGCCTGGAACAGGCTGAGATCTCAGTAAGCAGCAGTGGAGGTCCAGCTGTAAATCTCACAGCAGCTGTGGGCGAAAGATTATCTTAATTTATTTAGGGGTTTTTTTTCTTTGTTTTGGTTTTGGCTTGAAACTCCCAGCAGCTTCTGAGATGATTTTAGTTCATTTAAATGCANTTTATATATTATTTATATAAGAGCACCTGGAAGGAGTCCAACTAGTACAAATCTCATGCTAAGCACTGTGCAAATGTACTAAAAGTGTGCCCTTGCATCAAAGAGTTTGAAGCGTAAAAAGAAGCATAGAGAGGTGAAGTGATTTGACTAAAATCAGCAGTGGGTGAATGACAGAGGTGGTAAGAGGGACAGGCACAGAGAACTCTTGGATCACTTTCCAATGCCTTAAGCATTGATCATGCCCTGAAACAACATCACCACAGTTTTGGAACTGCATCCACCGCATATAGGCAGGTCCTCAGCTAGTCTGGCAATGAATATGCTGCATTCTCTGTGCAGCTCAAAGCCATTTTACTTTAGTTAAAATAGATNTGGTACCTGTTTCAGCCAAGGTTTGTGCCTGTTCCAGAGCTTGCTTGATCAGTTATCATTTTGCCACTAGTAGAGATAAACCAACTGTTCTTTCAATGGCATATCCCAGCACAGTTTCAGTGACATCAGTGATATTAACGGGCCATATTTAACCTGTCACTTCTAAAGGTGAATCATACTCCAGCCCTCCACTTAGAACAGACAGAAGAGACAAAATTTCATGAAGGAACAACAAAAGGCACAAACTTCTTGGTGAGCTACAGTTCACCTAGGGAATATGAAAGGCTTTAGATGCCTGGAACAGGCTGAGATCTCAGTAAGCAGCAGTGGAGGTCCAGCTGTAAATCTCACAGCAGCTGTGGGCGAAAGATTATCTTAATTTATTTAGGGGTTTTTTTTCTTTGTTTTGGTTTTGGCTTGAAACTCCCAGCAGCTTCTGAGATGATTTTAGTTCATTTAAATGCAATAAGCACTAACAGCAAATGCCCTTCTGGCTGGCCCATTTTCAGGCTAGCCAGTCCAAATGAGGAAATGCCTCTGGCATCAACCAAGAAGCCTCCAGCTGCACTGCCTAAGAGGTGAAAAATAAACTGCAACCATCCACATAGTCCAGTCCACACCCCTCTCTACTTCTTTGGTAGAGAAAAGATACCACAACTGAAGCATCACTAACAAAAACTTGTACCTGTCATAAAATTGAAGTGGGACTCCAACTAATTTGCATGATCCTACNTCAGCAGTGGGTGAATGACAGAGGTGGTAAGAGGGACAGGCACAGAGAACTCTTGGATCACTTTCCAATGCCTTAAGCATTGATCATGCCCTGAAACAACATCACCACAGTTTTGGAACTGCATCCACCGCATATAGGCAGGTCCTCAGCTAGTCTGGCAATGAATATGCTGCATTCTCTGTGCAGCTCAAAGCCATTTTACTTTAGTTAAAATAGATCAAAAGTCTACAATGAAATAAAACTATTTCTTTTGAGCCTCACAATGCTAAGTTTTAACGTACATCCTTACAGTGTGAGATCAAAGGTGCCACAGCCTTCCCCTAAAATTTTCAGTGGACAGCAATTATGTGAGAGAAGGTTGCACAGTGCTTGCCTATCAAGGTGCTAGTCATATGACAGTGGGACAAAAGGTGATACCAAATCAATATTGAAAGACCTGATCCCTATTGATCACCTGTCCTGATTCTTCGTTTTCCAGGTCGCGATATGGCAAGCACCACCTTGCCTGGCTACCCTCCCCATGTTCCCCCAACTGGACAAGGCAGCTACCCAACCTCAACTCTTGCAGGAATGGTTCCTGGTAAGTCAGCCCCCACACTTCAGTAATGGTGCACACACATTTGAGTGGTCTAATAGTATTGTAAGAGCTTTCACAGTTGGATTTGCTATTGCTTTGCTGATATTAAGGACTATTATTTTCATAAAGAAATCATCAGGTGCCTATAACCAACACAGCTAACAATCCTTTTTGTAATGTATCTCTTTCCCTCTAGTAACTAATTCACTGCTGATATGGACAACCAGCTATCTATAATCTGTGGCAATTAATTGGTAATTAATTAACCTTAGTATTCATTAACTAATGCAATTATTTTCCAATGACCCGTGCAGATTATTATGTACTGCTCATGGCTCGGGATATTCAGCTATCCACTAACTTAGTGTAACAACTTACCTTCTATCTAAAGCCAGAGTATCAAAATGAAAACCATCAGTGGTAATTTAATACCTACAAGTTTTGGAGACCTACTGTCCATAGCCCAAACTAGCTGAGAACTCGTCAATGATTAACAGCATGACAGGAGAAACTAACTATTCACTTTCAACATCCAACTAATTACCCACCTTCTGCTTGTAAGATGGAGCCTCCAGTCCAGGAAACTTAGCTACCTAATTGTGCATCCAAAAGCAAACTGTTTCTTTGCTACCCAATGCATTTGGAGAAATAACTTCTCTTGACATATGGATTCTCCTACTGTTTAGGGAGAAGAGAAAATCATTTAGCCTAGGGTGACTGAGGAGTTTGTTACTCCAGGTTTTATTCTCCACTCTTCTGATGACAGTTGTCCCTAGCAGTTAAAAGAAGAGGCAGAATTTTAATTTCTCAGCCATGGTAGCTCAGAACTACTTATGACACTGATTTCTGCTTATGTCACTGTCCTGGATTGTTAGTCATGAAGGCTAATGCATTCTGCAACTTCTGCTACTGAAAAGATGACTCCAGATCTGAGGCAGCAGAAAGCTGAGGATAGAAAGCTCTTAATTCACTATAATATGATTTTCCAGGGCTTATTGGTGAAAAACCTAACTTAACCCTCATCCAAACCTTGGAACAGATAGCTAAATTAACATACATTGCAGGGAGGACAATGAAAATAGCACTGATAGGAAATGTTTGCAGGTCAAAGTATTAACAGCTTTAAATGACAAATCACTGTTTATATACCATGAAGTACTAGCTAATGCCTATGGTCACATTCCCAAACTGCCTAATGCTTGCTATCCTAAGGCACAACAAAATCTTGGACCATGTTGTGAAGATTATATGATTGACTTTTAGATCAGGAAAAGATAGTGAATTGGTCCCCTCCTCACCCCAGTGTAGCTTTCTAAGTTTTGGTGTGGTGCAGAGTTGGAAAAATTTAGGGCATCTCCTTCTACACAAATTTTTTCATGGAGACAGTCTGGCTCCAGAATCACAGAAGCACTATGACAGTAATAAATAAATTAAAAACCCACAAAGAGCAACAGCAGGTAGACTCAGTTGTCAACATTTAAGACAGTTATATGTAAAAATTTATAGAAGGTCAAGGCATACAGAAATGACTAATAACACAAAAATAGCTGGCTTTTTGATTAAGTACTTCTAAAAAACAGTCTCTTCTCAACTTCTAAGTGTTCTCAACTTCTCAACTGTTCAGTAACTACTATGCAAGTTTAACATTCTCATCACAAGGATGATACTGACACCTAGATTGGGACAAAAATTTTAAGACTACTCATCACAGGGGTCACTTCAGCTCCTTAGTATGGAAGACACTTATCCATAAGACAGTGTTGTCCCCATGATTACACAAATGCCACCACCTCATTTATAAAATAAAATAAATTAATAAAATGTATTAATAAAATAAATAAATAGAAAGGAACAGGATGCTAAAGAAAAAAGTTGACTTATACTTCAAAGAAAAAAAAATAAAGTCAAATGGATATCTTTGTGTTAAATCTGATGTCAGTGTTCAATTAGAGGAAGTTTTTCCAGTGGTCTACTTGTGCATCCTGCAGTAGTTACTGCTTCTTTCCACAAAGCATCAAGTTCTGGCTGTTTCAGTCATATCCCACTGGTCAGACCCAGCCTGTCAGCACTTCTATTCCTGTCTTCTAATGTGACTGAAGCCAACAAGCTGGAGATAAAGAGGCTTCCTGGGAAGGAACATAAGATTTGGCTTTAATGGGTCACACTGCAGATCTCTGCAGCCACTACTCTCTGTGAGGGGCCAAAAGTGAATGCCTGAGGAAGGGTATAAGAGTAGAGCAAAGGCATATAGGTACTTTCTCAAAAGATCTCCCAGCTTCCATTAAGTTGAATTTCAAAGACTTCCTAAACCAGACTTAGTGTCTTTCTGTTTAATATTAAACACCCTCGATAGGTTTCCCCTCCACGAACTTAAACCCATATAAACCTTTAACATCTGTAGCAACCTATGTCAAGAAGTTGTGTAGCTTAACTACATATTGTGTGATATCTACCTCCCTTATTTGTTCTGAACCTGCCACCTGCTAGGCTCACTTCATGCCTCATGGTTTCTGCATTAGAAGACTAAATGTGCCAAGATTTAAATACAGATACTAAGAAATGTTGTTAGTAAAGGTTCCCAGAGCACAGATTGCACAGATTATAGGCCTCATGAGATTGATCCTCTGTGCTTCCTTTCAACGAGTCCAGGTTGAACAGAGAAAACAAATATGATGTTGCCAACATGCCCCCAACATGCCAAGAAAGATCAGGGGTTACTGCTTAAACTACATTGGAGACAAGAAGCCAACAAGATAACCACATGGGGAGTATCTTTAAGAAACATACTGACATGCAAACAAACCTTATTGTCCAGATGAGTGAATATGAGAAAGAGGCTCTGTCTTCTCTAAATAAAGGTGCGGAGCTAAAAATAGAACTGGTCAGAAACCAGAATTTCCAACCCATGCAGAACACTTGATTTTTTTTACATTTGTTTTCATCTTGCATTGGTATGAGGAATCAGAATCTTGAAATAGTTCAATTTGCAAACATCAGGATGAAACATTTCAATAACGTCAACATGTTCTAGATGTCAAGCCATATTAAAATAATAAAAGAATTGAAAGGAAATTAAATGAGATGAGAAAGACAAAATGAAACAAAACAAGAAAGTTGAAACATAATACTTTGTTTCAATTTGCAATCATTTGGAACTTTTCCTTCCCAAACTCCAGGACCTGACAAGCTCATGCAAAACATTTCTATTTCAATGAGACAGCATTTTCCAGTGGAAAACTCTGAGAATTTTTTTTGACCAGTGCTAACCAAAGCTGTTCTGTTCTATATGTTACAACCTTTCACTAGACTCGTGCTTGTGCAATCTAGAGAAGAGCTTGTCTCCAATAGCAGTATATCCATGCATCATGGTCAGTCATGCATGCAAGTATCTCAGAGGTTTATGTGGATGATGTGGTAAGATACATATCCTGCATTTGCCCTTGCTTGTAACTTCAGGTCTCAGGCTGCAGAGGCAGACAAAAGCCTAAGCACACACTTGAAAAAGCAGGGGTTAGTCACTCACAGAAGGACAAATCAGGTATTGTGCTACACTTAACCTATTCATCTAAGAGCACAGGTGACAGAGCACCTTTGATCCCTGTGCTTCAATTCTTCCTCTTTCCCAGAAAGACCTTAAGTTTCTGCAAACTGCTGTGGTGAAGGGAGCATCCGCTTAAGGGAACGACAGTTTACACAGAGCAGCGCAGAGCCTGCAGAGGGGCTGCTGATGGCAGCGGCAGGGAGTCGTTAAACAGAATCCAATGTTGATGAGGAAATTACACTTGTTTCATTAGTGATCGGGGAAGGCGATAGCTCAGTTCCTCTTGGTCACAGTTGAGCTCAAAAGCTCATTATCCTGCTCCATGCATGCTTTCACTCCTCGTCAATAAACACTGTTTCCAGTGGCTGCCCTCCCTCCTCCCCAGCTCCGTAGCTGGGGCTTTTTCCTCTACTTAACCCGTGCTTTAGGAACACTATAAACAGTTTACAGTGACAACTTAGAAGAGGGTAAGAGAGAAGCCTTGAAATAGCAGAACTTCTCTCCATGCAGAGAAGTGATGTTTATATGAAACATTTCAAAGCAGAAATTCTCATTGGGATGATTTTTTTTTCCTGCTTTGGGACCAAACTCATTCCAGTATATCCCAGAGATAAGTCTTTTCAGTAAAGAAAAATCTGGCCTATGCATTAGTTTTTACTTTATAACCTAGTCCATAGCGTCATGGTCACCTTAACAGGCTTCACCTATTCCTTCCTAATAGCTGTCAGGAATTTCTGTGCAGGATGTTTCTAGATATGGAAATATGCTGATTTATTATCACTATATTTAGCAAGATCTGTCACACAACATAGGGCTTTATACTGAAACTAAAAGCTATTCTACGATACTGTGACTAAAATATCTTTGGATGGTTGGTTTTGATACATACATGTTTTCATACTGATGACTTGGTTTATTATCCTGACTGTCTTTAAAAAACCTGTCTGGACATATTCTCCTCAAGTTTAAACCAGTGCAACCCTTGACTTCAACAGACTTCGTTTTCACCATCAGAGAATCTGTGATTTTGGCTTTAACTGCCCAGTAAGAGAAGGTTTGCAGAGATTACAGTAAAATTAATTGACATTTGTTAATTGCATCACGGGCATCCAGCACATCTTGCCATGCCTTTTTTCCCTATTCCATGGTATCTAGCAGGAGCCCCAGGTGCTTTTCAAGTATTTCAGTTGAAAGAACTCCACCCTTACCTCAGGGAAGACCAGAAGCTAATAGTCACACTATTTTTTCATTGTCTTTTAAGTGCATAATGCCTTTCAGATGGCACTAATTGTCCTCAGTCTGTTGTTACTGCATTAAATTGAGGTTATGATCAGATAATGGCATGTTTCTACTTAACAGAATCATACATTTTTAAGTTCTGGGAGATTTATTTATTTTGAATGCAGCAACATACATCATCGGTTACCAAATGGCTCCTTATGCACAATAAAACTGAATATTAAAGAAGATGTACAATCTTCATATCTTGGGTCAGAGTCTCACTAGATCACAAAGCCAATAGGTATTTCAGTTTGGGCCCATTTTACTGAATGTGAAAAAGGAGGGGCTGTAGCCTAGTTTGTGCTTCAGATTCAGAATAGTACCTAAAGCATTAATCATTAGAAGAACTCTTTTCTGGAACTAGAATACAACATTTTCTCTTTAACTCACTAATTACACATAAAGGTGCTATTAATTAAGTATTAATCACTTTTCTGACTAATGCCATCATATAGAATAGGAAAGTGTGATTCATGTTTTCCATTTTTGTATTTAAGCCCACCTCACTCCAAGAACATTTCCAAAAATGAATGATACTCTTCTCCACAAATATGTCATCACCCTCAGTACCCTGCAAACAAAACTTAGCAATACATATTGCCATCAACATCACTGTTAGTGCCAGTGAGTTTACTGTTAAGCTTGTCCTGTCAAGTTCCCATGCCTGCTGTCTTGACACTACTAGAGAACCCCAGATTTTATTTAAAAGAACACTGATCTTTAATTGCAGAAAGATCTTGCATATGCAATCCTACTGCAGCCTGACAATCAGAAGGCAATGAAAAATAAACCATATGTTTTTTTGGGGGGGATTTTTTTTTGTGTGTTATTGAATTTCATTATTTAAAACCAATTTCTTGATTTTGAAGAGGTCAATCTTATGATTTTAAATTGTATGGGATCACAACATTGTGCTGAACACTACAATCAGTACTCCGGAAGGGCACAGTCCCATGTGGGCAAGGAAGCTGCATTCACTAGATTTTCTGCTGGCATATGGATTCAGAATGAATGGATGTAATAGCAGACATGTATCTTCATTCCTAACTGTATCTCACACCTTCCTTGGTTTCTTCCAGGGAGTGAGTTCTCGGGGAACCCCTACAGCCACCCTCAGTACACAACCTACAACGAGGCCTGGCGGTTCAGCAACCCTGCATTACTAAGTGAGTACCTTTTTCCCACAGCACACCCCCAGCCTCGCGTTCCTTCTGTTTGTCTGTTTTCTTTTGGTTTTGTTTTGGTTTGTTTCTGCATAGGGTTTTCAAGTATTTGGGCAGGTGAGAGGCCTTTTCCTCACTCTCCAGTCCAGTGTCTAGATGAGTATATACCTCACATGTGTTTTGTATCTGTTCTGCCGCTGCTCTTTCATTAGATGTTTCAGAATTGCAGTTCAGCTCTGGCTTCTCCATGGGCTGCAGCCACAGTTTATTCCAGATTAGTTCAAAACTTAAATTCAGGATCTGCTACTCTCTCAGGCTGCAATCGGCATCAATTCAAGGTCTGATTAAAAATCTGAACGAAGTTTCACTCTTCTCCCAGGCTAAACTCAGAGTCAGTGCCTAGTGATCTGGAAATCCCATAGAATTTCTTCCTATTGGACTAGCTAGAACAGCTGCATCACTAGGTTTAAGATAATCAGCAGAGTTTTCTTGCAAGGATATATCTATCTCCAGTGACTAATAAGCCCAGAAATAGTGGAGGGCGTTTTTTCAGAGGGAAAAACCCCTTCCATACAACTGTATCTCCTAACGCAACATTTCTTTGAAAGGAGAAGAAAAGGAAATAAGAAAATTGAAAGGGAATAGGAAGAGAGTTATTATATGTAGAATAAATCAGCTGTTATTATTGCCTACATATTTACTGAGGTTTAACAACACTGGAGTAAAATGTGTAAATGTGATATTAATAATCAGTCAATCAATCACTATTTAACACACATTCAATAACCATCTAGGGCATTTTCACACCAAATATGGCCAAAATCCTAAGCAATAAAACACTGTAATTTTGTTTCATTTCTCCCCTCTTGGTTTTAAAAGTGACCCATTATACTTTGTCAGGTATGCTCAGAACATCTGCCATTGACACTTTCCTTGTGGCCTCAGACCAGGGGCAGTGTATTTGTACTGCAGTGCCCACAGGCTTCCCACTCTGCAACTTACTGGTGGTCAGAAGGAGCAAAAGGATCTCCTTCCTTAGAGATGCTTCAGAGCCAGAGGCCACAGTAGCATCTCTCCACCAAAGCCAGGCTTGGCTGGCTTCCACTGATTGCCCTTCCCTAATTCCATTAAGAACCGAGTCCCCAGGTTTGTTCCTTAGGTTCCTTTCCTTTTGTTATCCTTTGTTTCTTTTCTGTGTTTGGTTGTTTTTGGTTTTAGGGTTTTTTGTTTGTTTTTTGTTTGGTTGTTTGTTTTTTTTTTTTACTGTTTGTCCTTTCAACCAGTCCATTCTTCTCCTGTGTTAACTTTCAGGTTCCCCTTATTATTATAGTGCCACATCCCGGGGCTCCGCACCTCCCACTGCTGCCGCTGCCTATGACCGCCACTAGTTACCATGGAAACCACATGAAACTGCAGGGTGACAGCTTAGGCCTCCACATTGTACCTGTCTGATCACCTCCCTCCTTCCCTGGGAAGGGTGAAGAGATCTTCTCCGTTCTTCCCCACAGTCCAGTTCCTTCCTCTTCGCCACGAAGGTGCCGGACCAAGTGCTCACCACCCGCCTGAGACCCCTCGCCCTCCCCCTGCTCTCCGCCCTGACTACTCCCCCCACTCCAGGAAGAGTCTGCGGCCAAATGGCATCTCCTGCGGGAGCCCTCCACCACCCCTGGGCAAAGCTTGGCCACACAAAGTGCCCCTGGCTTCCAGGACATCAAGGGGACCGGGAAGCAATGCAGCTGGCAACCATTGCCTTACAGGACCCCCTTCTTCTGTGAGTGGTAAGGGCCAGGGAAAGCAGGGGAGAACACTGCTCATGAAACACTGTTCCCCAAAGATATGCTCTTCTATGGTGGACTCTTCAACATGTGTAACCTGTGATGCTCAACCTGTTTCCCAGGACAGAGGGAACAGACTGGCTAGAGGAAAGATGGCAGTAGAGAGACCTGACCCATCTAGCAATGAAGAAAAGGACCAAGTAGCTATTTCCACCCCACAAGGGGTTCTCTGTGCACCTCATCCCCACTCTCCAGCATGGCTTCCCCCATAGTCGGCTGCACCTGACATGCGGTGACTGCAGGCCAGAGCTGGGAGGAACCTCACACATACACCCACAATTTCTGTGACACACAATCAGCTCAGACAGGAGGATGAAGCAACATTTACAAACCAACCGACGAAATGAAGAAATATATAAATAGATATATAAATATAACTGTGTTTTTATGCTTTGTCATGAAGGTCTGTAAAAAGAAAAAAAAAAAAAAAAAAAAAATCCCCAATTTTCTAAAAAACCCAAGAAAAAAAAAAAAAAAAACCCCCCCCAAAAAAAAAATAAAAAAAAANCCACTTAAAAAAAAAAAAAAAAAAAAAAAAAAAAAAAGAACAAATCCCCAATTTTCTAAAAAACCCAAGTAAACAAAAACAAAAAATCCCCACCAAAATAATAATTAAAAAACCCTACAAAAATAAAACACCACATCCCATCCCTCCTCTCCACTTGAATGGCAGACGAGTTCCTCTGACGTTTGATGCTCCTCTTTCACTCTAGGGTTTTATTTCCTTTCTGTTTTGCACTACAATGGGATGGTGGTATTGGAAAGGATTGGATGCCAGCTCCACCCCACCCCCGTCGCCTCCTCCCCCTTTCCCAAATCCTGTCTCTGGGGAGCAGTGTGGACAAGTCACATCTGACAAAGTTACCAAACACATCAGTCGACATAAAAAACCCACTCTTGAGTCAACAAACGTTTTCCATGTCACTGGTTGGCAAACAAAGAAAACAAGCCCAGCTGCGCTCTAACTGCGCCGTGTGGTGGAAAGTGTGGGGCTTCATGTGGGCCCAACTGATTGCCCTTTGGACAGCTGAGACTGAGATGGACAAATTCAGGATTGGCTGGGATTATTGCTTGGTTCCCTAGCCCTTAGTCTCTATTCCTTTTACCTTAACCCCTGTACCTGTGACAACATCAGTTCACTTACATCCCAACTTTCACAATTTTATATATGTCCAACACACATTCTCCAGATTCCCACTGCTGGTGACAACAGCCCCATTATCTGTGCCCAACACCTGATTTCCTAACCACTAGAGCCCTGCTATATGGGCCCCCTTTGATTCCCAGTCCATCTGCTCATACATCTACTAATTTATAGACTTCCATTCAAATCCATATGCCCGCATACTACCAGACAGTCCCAACATACAGCCCCATCTTTTCATCTTCCATCCTATATTGTGCACCCTAATATTTACTCTGTATCCCAAATGCTCACCTGATGATTCTCTAGGGATTCTCTGCTCTTTTTGGTTCCCAAGTGACTGGTAAACACTGTTCTGCAAAAGGCTGTCAATAGAAATGCTTATTACTTCTGTATCGTCAGCAAACTCATAAACTGTTCCTTGCACTGACACTTCCTAAAAAAAATACTCAAAGGAAACATGAAGGCACCTATAGCCTGTCCCCAGGGCAACAAGTCTGCCAAAATAGATCCTTAATTGTTTATAGAGAGGTTTCAGATAAAACTCATGGGCTCTTGTCCATGGACAAAGACAGGATTGAGGATTAAACCCCTGAAGGGCATAAAAGTGAACAGTGGAGCAATCTGTACAGCCCACATTGTGTATAAAATCCAAAGTTCCAAGCCTCGGAGGAGGTGTGGTTGTGCACTTGGTATTCTGTCTCAAGTTTAACTTGTATGTATGAATCCATCATCAGTAAACGGCTGTGTTGATCCCAAAGGCCCCTTTCACCTAACACGTTTAGCCCTTGCATGGCTCTAGCTGATTATAGGTCTGTGTCTTCTTTATGGGGTGCCCAAATGAGAAGGGTATGGGGGGGGGGGGGGGTGTTTACATAGAAGATATAGAACTAAAATCTGTTCCTGTACAGAATAAAATCAGAGGTTACTCCTAATCTATTAAAAGTGTCATTCTGCACGTTTTACCTCTGAGTTATCTGCTGCACACAGCAGAGTTGTTACACTGTCACTGAGACCAGAATTTGGCCTGTTATCTCATCTTGTTCTATATGAGAAGAAAATTCGGAACAATTTCTAAAAATTTACTTTCAATACTTTTTTGTTTTCCTCCACAAACATGAGATAGATGCTGGACCCTGTTAGTAAAGTTTCCATTTTAGTCTCTCAGTACAGCCTTTGCTCTACTTGTGCACCACCCAGTTTCACTCAGCAGGTAGCCAGGACAGAGGCAGTAAAATCCCAGGACCAGCAAGAAGAACCTCCCAAGGAGGCTAGAGTAAATGAGACTGTCAACACCTCACACTTGGCAACCTGCAGTCCAGGGACCACCTCAAGAGAAGCTAGCAGCTCAGAAATGCATATTTTTATAAGGTTTCACTGAAATTGAGACACAAGCTAGGGTATGAAAGTAGGATTTGATTGGCTCACTCATGACGGGCTTGATTTGACCCCTCGGAGGGCCAAATCCATTGTTGGTGTAACTCTATTGATGAGAGAGAAATTCCACCAGGCATTGGATTGGTCTAAAAAATTCACAAGTATGGTATGTAGCTTGACCAGGAAAATGAAAAGGAAAGCAGAATTATGCAACAGACTGGGCAGTCTAATCCTCTTCCACCACCATCTGTAGACCCCCATGCGAATGTACTGAATTACATTTGCCAAAGAGTTTCTTGTGTTGGTTGTTTTAATTTACAGTCAGTGGATGCATTGTAAAGCAGTATTATAGGTGAAGTCTAGTAGCTGACATGGGGATTTATGTGGTGATATTATACAGAAGAAACCCATCAATATTCATATAGATTCCATTAGACTGGACTATGCAGGAAACGCTAAAATTCTACCAATTATTTAATATTATGTTATTTGCAAAAACAATTGCTGCTTTGTAGGAAGATAATGTGTGTAATGTGAAGGCAATTCCTCTTGTATATAAGTTCATCTCCATCTTCATCATGGTAGTTATTAAAACAGCCTCGTCTCATCCTGTAGATAAGGAACACGCTGTCTGTACTGTGCAAGTCTTCTTGTGCTCACTGAAAACAAAACGATGTGTTCAATAAAGCACAGCACAAATCCAGAACCTGAGGGAACGGCCAAGCCTTGGAAGGACTCCTTCCCCAATAAGCCAACAGTTGCTTTGTTCTAGGTGGATTTTTTTCTTTTCTTTTCATTTTTCTTTTTAAAGTTTTACAGGAAAAAAATGAAAAAGAATTGGAGGAAGAAATCACTATGCAAAATCCAGTGAAGTCTATGACTCACATGTCTCTTCTCCATTCTGCTGTCTCTTCCCTTTCTCCCATTTCTTTCTCACACCCTCTTTGTACTCCATTTCTATGACTCTCTTTTCTTATTCTTCATTCCCAATGCACTTTTCTATCCAGAGAGAGAACAGCATTACTGATATAAGAGCAGATGTCTTGGACCTCAAACTCCTCAGTTCTCCTTGTGGCACTAGAGAACCTTCGTCAAGTCCAGTTTCCCCCCAATGCCTCAAATTCCAGTCTTCTGGTAAAATGGGAATAACAATAGTTCCTAGTTCACAGGAGACTGCACAGCTGATTAGCACTGGCTCAGTACTTTGAGATTCTGGAAAGGAACTTCTATCAAAGTGTTAAGTATTATTCTGAATAATAATATTTCCATTACATTTCTCTCTTTTCCTTTTTCTCATGTATCATTCTTCATTTCTTTATTCTTCTTCCTTTGCACTACCTTAACTTCTTTATTCTATCATTCTTAGCACTGCTGCTACATTGGCCTTATCTAGTGGACCAAGCAGAAATGTTATGTGACTGGATCTCTGTCTGTCACCATTTTTTCACAGGGAAAGAATCTTGTGAGGCCTCAAATGCCATGCTTCACTGGAAACAACCAGGGACCATGTCATTTAAAACTGGGAAGCACTTTTGAGTCCTGTTCTCTGAAGTTCCCACATCCTTTTGGCCAAATGAAATGTGGGGCAAGGTGGGGGGAGGATTGCATGGGGCAGATGCATTAAAGATGACACCCTTGTAACCTATAAATCTCCAGGGGAGGATTGGTGGCAATGAGTCCTGCTGTGGAAACAGAGAAGTCTGCATGCTTTCTGACCCGTCAGTAGAAATTACTCGAATTCAGAGTAAGAATTCATCAGAATTAATCACAACATGAATGTGAGGATGTTAAACAAGCAACAAAAGGAAAACATAAAAGCCCACACCTCTTTCTCCTCTTGAGTATATTATTATATATGCAAATTAACATTTTCTTAGAAGAATTTTTGGTTTGCTGAACTGTTGGAAAAACCCTAGTCTTTTGTCCCTAAGGAAAAGCACCCCTCTGTGAAAAGAGAATCATTGCTGCCCCTTTTGGCACTGGTAGAATGAGGGATTCCAAGGGTCTCTTGCAAAGCAGGAAGGAGGCACCAAGCAATGACAATTACAGAAATGATAAATCCAACACTAAGCAGCTCTGCTGATACTCTCCAGGCTAAGTTAGATATGAAACTGAGGAGGGGAGGGAGCCAGTGCCAGATGTAGAGTCATATCCATTCTAGGCTGCTGCAGCCACTCTTGGCTTTCCCTCATCACTTCAGTTCTGTTTGACTCTTTTCTTTTTCCTTTTTGTGCACATGAGAAATAAAAACAATTTTTTTTTTTTATGTCATGTTTGTGGCTTCTGGCTTGTTTCTCCTTCTCTCTCTTCCCCTCACCCCCACAATGCTTCTATCTCCAGTGGGTTCCCTTTGAGGTCTCCAGGATGTTTCATTTGTTTGTTGCACCTATCACCCTTTGGGCATGATGTAAACAACACCATGATTGCTAACAACCACCACGCCGTGTGATGGAAGGCACTGCAAATGTTTGCAACACCCTACACTGAATTCAGCCTCTGAGCCCCCACCAGTCACCACCTCGTTCCTATTCATTGCCAGCAGGACTCTTGTCTTCTATTGATGTGTCTCAATTGACTCCCAATGATCCATAACATCAGGTGTCCCCAGGTAGTTCAGAAAATCAAAATGCTGTTGGGCAGCCACATCAGAAAGATGTGGGGTAACTCAGAGTCCTCTCTCCCTCTGCCACTGTTTCCTCATAGCCCCAAATGGGGATGAGCAACACCTGCTCAGCATGTCCCTGGGAGGATTTTAAGCCTTCCAGAACCAGCCCTGATGCTCCATCAAAGCACTGTGGGGGCTGTGTATGATGTCTCAGTAAACAGAGGGTGGATGACAGCTCTCAGGTCTTACCCTCACTTCTCTGCTACTCCAGGTTTAGCTTCATGAGAGGAATTCTGTTAGTCTGATGCTTTATTATAACATGCACTCTCTTAATGTCTATCTGTCTTGGTCAACCAGGGGGCAAAACCAAACGCAAAGTCATTAATAACCCGTTCTCCAAGCTATTCATTGCTCACCTAACAAAGAGCTAGGAATTATATTAAGGTGTGCTATAAACATAGGAAATACTGAGGTATTCACTCAATTTTTCCTCAGTCAAGCATTAATTCTCCAGGAAGTCAGATGCAGTTTAAGGTCACAGAGGCGGAGTAAAAATGTATCAAGGAGTCAGGCTAGGCTAAATCAATTTTGCTTCTACAATTTTTAGTCATTTTAAAATATTTTCACAACAGCCCATGAAAGCCAGTGGGTCTTTTTTTCTGCTACAGCATGTGTATTTTAAGGAAAGCCTGTGCAGAATTGTTGTCACGAAATCAATTGTTTTCATGAAATTTTT
>VYZU01087819.1:22606-36642 GCA_013401355.1 Ceyx cyanopectus | reverse complement strand
TGGGGCAAGGAGGAGGCCTCCAGTTATTTGCAGACCACTTTTCTTTCAATTGAATCATACTGCACCTTCCAGTAAGGGATTTGATCCTGTTATTGGTGTAAAAGTATAAATGCCCATATTCAAAGGTCATAAAAATCATAAAGACAAACATGCAAGATGCTTAAGAGAAAGTGCTTTGAGCCTTGGGTTGGTGCTCTTACATGAAAATAAACAAAAAAAAAAGAAAAAGAAAAAAAAAGAAGAGAAGGAAATGAAAACAAATAAAATAGTCTACATAGTGGTTTGTAATGGATCTGACAGGTCTAGTGGCTACTTCAGTAGCATCAACACACATTCCAGGATGCACTATGTTTTATATTGTACATGTTAAAATATTTAGTAGCTACATTGCTATAAACATTGTTTTGATCTCAAAGTGCATCATATTTTAAAGCCTGTTGTACTCTAGGAAGAATTGCATTCTTCAGCCTCCTTAATAAAAGCCACAATCTATGATACTCTTGATGTGCACAGGCCCAGACTACACAGTATGATGACATTCTTCAAGAGGCCTTTAATGAATTAATGCCTCTCCAAATGGTTTTAAGCTTACAAAAAGGAGAAGCATGCATGATCCTAAATCATTTGGAGCCATTTTATTCAGTGCCTATGTCAGCAACTGTGCACCGACAGAATTGCTTGGCTCAACATTGCTGCACCCGTGTGTCAGAGACAGTGCACCAAATTAGACCTAAAAGTGCTTGCCTCAAGGGAAAAACATCTGGATTCAAGGAAAAACATCTCCAATTTCCTGTTTTCCTACAGAGAGCTGTCTCGTTCCTGAAGGATGAGTTCCTGTTTTCCTACAGAGAGCCGTCTCATTCCTGAAGGATAAGTTCCCATTTTCTTCAGAGAGCTGCCACCTACCCCTGTGCATGGGCCCAGACCCAGGGCTTGGAGGAGTGAGGGGTTTGGAGACCCCTGAAGACCATCGGCGACCCCCCTCGAGATGGTACTGGGCATGTATACCACCTCCAGGTGGTAGGTGTGGTTAAGCTAAAGAACTCATGAATATTCACCATGATCATCTACTAAAAGAGCAGGACTGATCAACACCAGCAGGAACGTTCCCCACCATAGAGGATTGGGACTGTCAGGACGCCGCAAATCCGTGGTGGTAGCTATTGCACTGACCCTTTCCTTCTACTTTCCTCTCTTTTTTTCTCTCTTTCCTTTGTGTTTATTGTTGTTGGGCAAATAAAGCTCCTCGGCACTCGACTCTTTTTTTTTTAAGACTTTTGAGTCTTAATTCTGTTCTCGAGAAAACGATTTCAAACCACACTCTGGTCTGTGACTGGTGTGTGACAGCCTATTGATTTTAGTGCCAGTAAACCTCACTGCTGCCTGCCTTTGATGAGTATTACATTATATCCTCCCTAGCACAGAATGGTATTTAACAGCTCCAAAAATGTAATTTCAGCACAAAATCCAGAAGTCATTATGACATAAACTCCCTATTTTCTTCCAAACTTAAGGTACCTGAGAATCCAACTTCTAAAGGAACTCGAGCCATTTCTCTGAAATTAATTCAAAGGACTTACTCTTCCATCTTCAGACTAATCTTCAGGACTGAAATGGGCTTTAAAATAAGAAACATCAAAGTCTGTGAGGTTTTTTCTCACATAGTCTTTATATGGATTCATTATTTTAATATTGGTAATGACAGACAAGGGTGGTTGTCCCTATGCTAGGTATCTATTTATCAAAAGAAGCTCTCTCTTTTCCTCATATGGAAAGTCAGACAAGATGTTCTGGTCAGCAGGGTTAGAAATGGCCATGCAGCCATGTAGAGAAGTACTGATGTTCATTCATAATCCTCACATAGAGAGAACAACCTACAGGGTGATGTTAATGATTTCTGGTCCAGATGGTATGTGTGACAGTTTTTGCTTTCCCAAGCACAGTGTATGTATTGTCTCAGCAGTCTGGAACACTCTACCTTGCATGTGGTGTTTGGTGGAATACTGGTGGCAACAGCTTTGGACCAGCACTGGTGATGTGTAATCCTGTGTCAGCTACAGATACAGACCCAAAATATTCTGAGTTCTTCACAAGGGGAATGAATGATAAAATCAATCATGCCCAAGTGTCAGAGAAGACCAACTTTGGATGTTTCCCTTTCCCTTCTTCCCTTTCCCTTCTTTCCCTTTCCTATACCATTCCCAACTCACACAGATATTTATGCTAATCTAGAGTCTCCCCAGTGCATGCCAGCAGAATCTTTTTCCCTTCCCAGTTCTTAGGGAGTTGCTGCTAAAGTTGTGAAGACACCTCATTTCCACAATTAATGATGCATCTTCTTCAGTTGTGCTCTTCAGCCCATACTTAGCCCTGCCTTGCCACCCTGATCCAGATGGTTATGCAGAAGGATAGAGCCAACATCCAACACCCCACAAAGTGCTGCTAGGGGCCCCCAGCTCTGATGTATCATGTCTCTCCCTTTGGGTCAGACCTCATGGAAACAACTTTGATCATTTTCAGCAAGTAAGAAGAGATAAAAAGAGGGACCTTGGGAAAAGAAGCTGAAGGCAAATTAATTCTGTACCATGGGAACAGACATGGATGTAAGACCTGTGGAGATAAGGGGTCTATGGAAAAATTAATAGGAATATTACCAGGTTGAACTGATCTCCTTTTGAAAAAAGAGAAGAATGTGGGTGAATTCACCACCAAAAGAGCCTCTCAAGGGACAGTTCAAGCTCTGTGGGTGAGTTTCACATCAACTCAGCATCTCAGGATGGAGATGCTGAGGGGATTTGTCCACTGCCTGACTCACTGGGCTTCTGCCTTCTGGTTAAGTAGTGCTGCAAAGCAGAGAGAGAGGGGTGTAAGAGCCTTTCAGCAGGCAATTAAAAGCAGAATGTTTTCTGTAATATATAAACAAACCCATTAAGTCTGACTTTAATGGGGTTGAGATTTTGTGATAAATAATTTAAAAGAAAGCTTAAAGTGATTTTCTAAGGGTTTTTTTTTCCTTTTAAAATGTAGTTACAATGCTTCAGTACTTTATATAGCTTGAATGTTTAATCAATTGTCATTTAAAGAGAGTTCAGTTCCTGGAGTTTTGTGATATATGTGTGCTAAACAAGCCACTTGAATGTCAAAAACATGGAGAAGCAGGTTTTTTGGTTGATACAGATTTAACTCTATATAGTGGCTTGGACATGGGTAAAGCTTCCACCCAACATCTTGGCTGCTCTCTGTAGATTAAAAAAAGTCTTGAAATGACTTTTCTACTGCTGTAGCACATAGAGGTTATGAGACAGCAGGCAGGGCACTGGACAGGGACCTGTTAATTGCTCACCTGCTCCCTGGGTCCAGTCAGAACCTGGCACAAGCTCAGGTTTCTCTATCAGCTCCCAGGCAAAATCCCAGCCCTACCTCAAAAAGTCCAGAGGCATGGGAGTGCAGGAGTGAATGTTTGCAAGGAGCAGCTGGTGTTTATGGTGCTCTAAATGCACTTGTCAGGTTCCTTATGTAGGCGTTTCCCCCCCACACCCCCCATGTTGATTGTGATTAAGGACGTCAGGGGTGATGTGCTCCTCACCCACTCCAACCCCCAAGCTGCATTATAAAAATCCCAAACCCTTGTCTTGATCCTTCTTGCTTCCCCCCCTGACCTGTACTCAGACCAGAAAGATGCTGAGCATTATTTTGCAGAGGACAAGCAGGCTTTAAGACCCAGAATCCTTTTTAATAAGTGTTTTGTGAAAGCTCTCATACATGTTTTAAGATGCTGAAGTGCTCTGGGACTTGGGGTACACAGAAGTTTATTGATGACCCTTCCCAGGCTTCATCTCCTACTGATATGGGGCTCACTGTGGAACTTTCAAAAATTATATCCTCTTGTGTTCCTTTAAGTGACTTTGTTTTTGTGCCACAGAGCTGCTGCTGACTGGAAGACTGTTTGGTCCCCTACCTTTGCCTAGATGTTAGCATCACTGACCACCACATGGCTTCGTGGGGATTGAACTGGCATCAAAAGTGTTAAGTGGGAAGAGAGGGTCTCTAATGTGAACAGACTGGCACTGTACTCTCACTGCTCAGAAATACAGCAATAATTGCCCAGATAGCTTTAAAACTAACAATAATGCACATATATATTTAAAATTATAAAAACAAGCAAAGGAATATGAACATAATTGGAAACTCATGGCAAAAGGGATCAAATCCTGCTCTGAGCAGCCACGCTATAAATGGTACTGTGCAGTCCCAGCTTTCCACCACTGCAACTGAAATCACAGCTCATTCCCACAGAATTCCCTAATCATTGTTCCATTAACTCATATAACTGTGTAGGACTAGAGCAGATTTCTCAATAAAAATGATGGATAAGTAAATTGGGAGAATCACTCTACCACTTAGCAGGTGTGAAAAGATTGACAGTCCCAGCACTGCTGAGGGAGGATTGTGTGCAGTGACTGGAGGGTGTTGCTGTGTGGAAAAGCTTGTGCGTGGCTGGGGAAAAACTGCTGTCATTTTTTCCTAGGGTGCACAAATGGGAAATGGTGGTGCTGGAACTGGATGCTGGAGGGCTGCAAACACCCTGTGAGCAAACAATGTGCAGCACAGCATGGGCAGCTGGCTCTCACTATGGTGACAGTAACTGTGAAAGCTGGAAGTGACAGAGCTCTCAGCATTGCAGAGACATGTCTGGGTGTGGAATCCAGTGTGGCTGTCCCTGTGCTAGATCTGAGGGCAAACCCACATGCCTGGGACATGTTCCTGTTTTGGTCTATAGAATGGAAACACTTTCCACAACGTCGCAAGATCCACTCTGTGCATGAACTAGGGCCTTGTTAATAAAGCATTTCTCATCAAAGTGATAGTACCTTTGATACGCCTGTGTCCCCTACTGCCCAATGCAGCAGTGCCTCTTGATGGAGATGCTTCTGTCCAAGACTGCGGACAGAGAGAAGTGTACCCTCCCTTTGCCCTCTGTGTTGAGACACGTCTGAGTAGGGTGTTGCAGGCACATCCCACAGGCAGATGTGTCCCAGAGGGCAAGCAGGAAGGCTGGGGTTAAGACAATTCAGCAAAGTGAAAAAGGGCGACAAGGAGGATGGTCTTGTTTGGGGCTGAGACACGCTAGCCCTTCAGGGAACAGGCAGGAATTACACAGCAGTAGCCTTGATTGCATGGATAATGGGCAAAACTTGTAGGTCTGCTCCTCTGTTCTGGTTAAAACCCAGCCTGCGCTCCTCTCTCCTCAGAGAGGAGGCACAGCTTCTCTGCTTCCCTTCAGGGACTGACAATCTGCAGGAACAGAGGAGGCTCTGGAGGTTGCACAGCACAATGGTGTTTGACACTCGGCTTACACATGGCTCCTAGCTGCTGTTAAAAGCATGGTTTGAAAGAAATATCCCTTTGGCCTTCTGGACCCCCTCACACTAGCATCTCTCCCTGAAGCTCCTTTTCAGGCTGCTCTGATCCCAAAGCCAAGAACTTATATTTGTCATGAAATTCCCACCATTGTCCTCCCATTCAGTATTTCTGAGCATTTATAGCATACTCATCTAATCAGCAAATACCTATCAAACTCAGAGATGAAAATGCCCTTGCCATTTTTGTGTTGCATCCAGAGAGACAGAAGCAATACAAGGTCCTGTGCCTCTCCTAGGACTGTGCCTCTCACTAATGGACAGGCTGCAAGAGCAGGAGCACTACCAGAGCTACTACATTGTTTGCTGGGCATGCTGGAGGGTCATCATCACTGTTCCCTTCCCTGTCCTCACCAGCCCAGCTCACTGGACTGCTAGCCCATGCCATCTCAGAATAAAAAAGAGAGGAAAGAGAAAAAAGAAAGGGGAGATAGGGATACATTTTCATACACAGTGCCTGGGGAATTAGGTGTTTGTTGTAAAGATTTATTGAGTGAGAAACAATGCTTCACCTAATCCCTTGGCAGGGGGAGCTGCTCCAGCTAACGACTGCTCAGTAATTAGCAGTGGGAAATCCCCCACTCCCTCCTCTGCTGTGCCTTGAAGGTATCTCAGATGCTATCAAATCTAATGTTAAACTGTACCCCAGAGTGATGAGCAGGTCTCAGTGTCCTGCAAGACTGTCAGGGCACTCTGCCAGCTCCAGAGACAAGAGATTTGGATGGGTGGTTAGCTACTGTCCCTCCTCTTGGCCACCCTCCAGCTGCACTTTCTGAAAGTGTCAGAGAACCTCTGACAGCCCAAAGACACCCTGCCTGGCCTCCCGGGGTGCTGTAGGGGTGAAGAGGCTTCCCTGAGCATATTTTTCCTGGCTGGGTTGCTTTTGGTGGGCTTTGCTGCCTGGCAATGCTAGTTATACACTCCTAAGCCCAAAGGTCGGGGCATTTGCCACAGTCACACCAATGGGTGGGAGGAACCTCCAACTAGGGAGAGTAGAAGAGGAAAAAAGTGAAGAAAAAGACAAATAACTGTCTATTACATGGCTCTAATCTGCTCTCATCGTATGGGTGATAACATCATGGAACAGTGAATCTCTATGTCCACAGTGTTGCTGGAGCCACCTCTGCTGGGAGGGAGATGACACTTCTGTCCCAAGCCAGCAATGAGCACCATGATGTGCAGGGAAAGACAGCAGTTAGATCAAAAAGAGATAGAAGAATTGTAAGGGCCAGGCTGCTGGAAACCACTGCAATCACACGGTATCATCCTCTGTGTCTCCAAAGCTGTCACTCATCCATTGCAGCGAGCAATTCCCTTACAGATCCTGAGGCAAGTGGCATCAGAGAAACCCAAGATGTTCTCAGGGGTTGCAAAGGAAGCAAGCAGAGTCCTGCTGAAAAAATAGCCTGAGGCTGGCTTCATTACACAGTTGATGTGCAACATCAAGGAGCAGCGATGGACATATGTTGTGCCACCACCACCGCCTTTTCCCACCACGGGTGTCCATGAGCTGGCAGCCAGAAAGGCAGTTAAGCCAACATTTGCAGAGTAATTCTTCAGTGTTGGTCCTGGGTGAAAAGCACTAACCACTTACAGAAGTGAAGGTTAATACCTGAACCTGAGAATTCGTTCTCCAGCTTTTGCTTTTTGAACCTCATCTGTTGTTTGCTACAGAGCATCAGGAATTATTGCAGACATGCAGTCCCCTGTCACTGCATGTGGGCAGCCCCTCATCAGTCTTATTTAGGACTCAGGTGGGTGTCTACAAGCTATTCCTGAAATGCATTTCTACAGCTCCCTTGATTCTCTGTTTTTTGTTGTTTTGTTGGGTTTTTTTTAAATGGCAGAACTCTGACAAAACCATTCCCATGAGCCACGATTTTCAGAAGTGACTAATGGCTTTGGATGGCACTGTTAGGGTGCTCTTGTAAGACTGAACTGTTGAAGGTACTACTGTCCAGGTCTTGTGAGACTTCTTACACTTCTGAGAGGTCTTAACCATGATCTCAAGATTATGTTGTTTTCAAAGTCACACAGACGGGAGAGGCACAAGACACTACCTTCTGTGGTAAAGAATGAGGATCAGCCTGGAATGTGATGTGTCTTGGGTAAAAAATCCATAAGCATCAAATGTCCCCATGCTTTTCAAATGATGCAAAGCAGGTCCCCTGGGCCATACTGTGCACCTCACCTGATGCATGATATGGATTTTTAAGACAGACACTGACAACAAAGAGACTTTTTCATAACAGAGCACCTGCTTGTAGCATTTTCCATAAATTTCCTGGTATTGCTGGCAAGATTTTCAACTCGCTTGATATATTGTTAATAGTAGCTATGAAACTAATTAACTGAGGAGAATGATATTTAACCGTAATAAACCTTTGGAACTTTGCCCTCTTTCCTGCACATTTAGACATTCATTCTGCAAAATATTTTTCCTCCCCTACCCCTCAGCTTCTGTCCTTCTCCTTTTCACAGCTCCTTGGTAGCACCTTTTTCCTTCATCTGGCTCAAGTTGTTTGTCCTTTGCATCACCAAAGCCTGCTGACTGTCTGCTCTCAGTCCTGATTTGGCAGGATATGATGTCTCATCGCTGCTGTGTGGCCTCTAACCTCCCATCACTGAAAGCCTGTCTGGAGCTTTTTCCTGGACTGGAGGTAATCTCTTCTGTGTCATCTGGGGCTTGTCCCTAACAGGGTTCTGCTGGGCATTGCAATGGTGGCATAAGAGGAAGACTGAGAGATTCAAAAGGAAAGAGTTTCTAATAAAGAGGTGGTTGTTTACCATCCAGACACCAGCTAGCTCCCAACAGCTGCCCTTGCTGAACTGTTTAAATCCAAGCCTCGTGACTCAAAGGGCATTTCTTTCATTCTCTCATATTCCTCCTTAAAACCTGCCTTTCAGCAAAGCTCATCATTGCTTGTGCTTATTCTCCCTCCCTCTGGAAAAGCACCTCCTGGATGGGCTGCTCTGATGGTGTCAGCTCTGCGTGCTTGCCACCACCAGAGGAGCCCTGAGGACTGCACAGCTACCTTGCATTGTGCAGCGTACGCTCCTGACACTTAAATAATACCCCATTTCTCTGCACAATGGCCCCATGTATATAGGAACCTTGCAGGGAACAATACATTACTGTAGCATTAGAGCAGATGTGTATGTTGCTTATGTCATGGGTTTTGTAAAGGAAATCTGGAGAGGGAGGGGTAGAGGCAGATCTTTTGCAAGAAAATATAGTAGGTGAGATAAAAAAACAAAATTCATAGAAAAAACAGCTCTGGTATCTTCATGTAGCAGACTTCAAGGACCTTGCTGATTCAGGGACTGTCTGAAATATGTTTTCCCTAGAACATAATCCTCTGGGTTTGAAAGGCAGACCAGAGCCTGACTTTAAGGTACAAAATTGTTACTGGATTCACAAAGATGTTCCTTCATGAGATCAGCACAAGGAATCTCTACTCCTTCCAGGAGAAAGCAGTGAGGGATCTGCTTCCTCTGCAAGGCTCCCTGAGGCTTGGACAGAGAGGTAGTGCTCTGAACTTCTCTTCTTTAGTTGTGCATGAACTATGTAAAATTAAGCCACTGCAGATCTGGACTATCCTGAGTGACAGTAACCAAAGTAGGTATCTGGAAATAGACTTTTTTTTTCCCACTTGAATGTTTCACTGTCATCTCCCTATCAGATAGAGTTTGGTACATCTGAGTTTAGGATCAATAGCCCACTTTCTTGGACATACTGCAAGAGACAATATGGAAGAAGCAGCAGCCAAAATAGCAACAACAGAAGTTGGAGCAGGAAGATTAGTGTCAGCAGCAGGCACTGATCAAGCTGTTCTCCTTCTGTCACCATTTTGAGTGTTTATTGTGTAACACTCCAAACTGCTGCTGGTTACAGGGCTTTACCAGGGAGAAGGGGTAAAGGGCAGTACAAAGCCTCTGTAGCAATGTATGAGCCCACCCAGCTGCTTCATGCCAGAGCTGGATGCCTTCCTTCTCCATTCACAGCATGATCAAGCCCACCCAACTCCTGTCCAAGTCACACATCCTGGGGAAACAGTAGATTTTCCTCTTTGACAATCTGGTTATAATCCTGAAGCCTAAAGACCTTGAAGTTTCTGCCATTGTACAGTCCATCTGCCCTTGCTCCCTGCCTTTCCCCATGGCTTCTCAATCTGCTGGCCAATGTCAACAAACCTTGTCAGGGAGCTAAAGGTCTTCAAGCTATGAAATTCCTGAATGTTTCATAAAAACAGGAGACTGAGTTGAGGATGGAGAGCTCAATCAATGTCCATGCAGGCCCACACAGAGCTCCTGGCTGCTACACATCCCATGTTTTGCCCAACAGGCAGAGGTAAAGTACACGGCATGAGACATGATCATCACCATATTCTGCCCAAGGAGAAAAAGTGCTGAGGACATAGAGGTGGTGTGAGAAGACCCTCAGGAAAGAGGTCCTGTGTAGAAGGTGCTGTAGGAGGAGACCTGATGGCTTTTCTGTGGGAAGTGTGCATGTGACTTCAGAGGTAAAAGTGTAGGAATCCAGGTTTAATTGCTTTTGCTGCTGACAGAACAACTTAATTATTCACAGAGGGTCTCATTTGGTTTGGTGTCCCTGTGCAAGCCCAGATAATGAGGAGCACAGCTGAATGCCCTTTAGCTTCTTCGTTATCTCCAGACAGATTTCACTCTGATGTGCTGATATGGGATTTGGGGGAGGAGCTGCAATTCTTGTTCAGGGACTATTTTAACCTAGTGCACCCTCAAGCAAACTGGAGATGCACATGACATCCAGGGTATGTCAATTGCATGGAAGTGCAGTGGACCCCCTTGTCTTCCCCAGTGACAGAGGAAGAGGAAGGTGGTACCCCACCTCCCATTTGCTGCTGGAGCTGCTATGGCCTAGAGTGTTGCCTTTCTATTTCAAATAAAAACCCACATTGTGAGAGCTTGTAAGTCTTTCCAGGGCATACAACTAGACTGTGAATAGAAAGAAAAGCCCTAATTTCAGTACGGATGAGAGCTACATCAGGCTTTTCCCAGAAGCCTACTCTGGTCCCACAGAGACAACCCAGCAGGCTTTGCAGCAGCTTCGATGAGCTGGAGTATAGGTCTGAAAAGGAAGATTTTTTTTTTTCTATCTTTCTCTCAACTTTGGAAAACAAAACAGAAGAATAAAAGGCTGTAAAACATCCTGTCTGCCACCAAATTGCTTTTTAAAATGTCTCCAAATTTACAAAAGTTGCACGTATTGCCATTAGACATCCTTTTTTCTGTTACCTACTTACACCTCTTCAAATCTGAATGCAAAAATTAATGCTGAACCTCCCTTGCTTCATGATCAAACATTATAACACTGAGAAATTCAGAGTGAAGATTACACAGAACAATCATTCCATAACAATACAATTATGATGAAATCATTTTAGCATCTGTGGTCTAAGATGAGATTAAATCTATTTTAACGAGACATTAGATGAACTTTTTTCTCCCATATTTTTTCCTCATGGCGCCATTACAATGCAGGGTAATTTTTTATTTTTTTTTTTAGCTGCCTCACTTTATGATTTTTCCTTTATAATAAATCCAGGTTCCATGTGGGGGAACTAAATGGAAAGTTTAGTACTACTTGTTTTTGTACTTAAATTACTGATACACTCCCTCCATCATAACTTCATTTTAACAGTTTCTTTTTCCTGTGAATTTCTGCTTTTAAATTTCTTTTCCAGTTTTTTTTTTTTGGTTTGTTTTTTTTTAANATGTTCCTTCATGAGATCAGCACAAGGAATCTCTACTCCTTCCAGGAGAAAGCAGTGAGGGATCTGCTTCCTCTGCAAGGCTCCCTGAGGCTTGGACAGAGAGGTAGTGCTCTGAACTTCTCTTCTTTAGTTGTGCATGAACTATGTAAAATTAAGCCACTGCAGATCTGGACTATCCTGAGTGACAGTAACCAAAGTAGGTATCTGGAAATAGACTTTTTTTTTCCCACTTGAATGTTTCACTGTCATCTCCCTATCAGATAGAGTTTGGTACATCTGAGTTTAGGATCAATAGCCCACTTTCTTGGACATACTGCAAGAGACAATATGGAAGAAGCAGCAGCCAAAATAGCAACAACAGAAGTTGGAGCAGGAAGATTAGTGTCAGCAGCAGGCACTGATCAAGCTGTTCTCCTTCTGTCACCATTTTGAGTGTTTATTGTGTAACACTCCAAACTGCTGCTGGTTACAGGGCTTTACCAGGGAGAAGGGGTAAAGGGCAGTACAAAGCCTCTGTAGCAATGTATGAGCCCACCCAGCTGCTTCATGCCAGAGCTGGATGCCTTCCTTCTCCATTCACAGCATGATCAAGCCCACCCAACTCCTGTCCAAGTCACACATCCTGGGGAAACAGTAGATTTTCCTCTTTGACAATCTGGTTATAATCCTGAAGCCTAAAGACCTTGAAGTTTCTGCCATTGTACAGTCCATCTGCCCTTGCTCCCTGCCTTTCCCCATGGCTTCTCAATCTGCTGGCCAATGTCAACAAACCTTGTCAGGGAGCTAAAGGTCTTCAAGCTATGAAATTCCTGAATGTTTCATAAAAACAGGAGACTGAGTTGAGGATGGAGAGCTCAATCAATGTCCATGCAGGCCCACACAGAGCTCCTGGCTGCTACACATCCCATGTTTTGCCCAACAGGCAGAGGTAAAGTACACGGCATGAGACATGATCATCACCATATTCTGCCCAAGGAGAAAAAGTGCTGAGGACATAGAGGTGGTGTGAGAAGACCCTCAGGAAAGAGGTCCTGTGTAGAAGGTGCTGTAGGAGGAGACCTGATGGCTTTTCTGTGGGAAGTGTGCATGTGACTTCAGAGGTAAAAGTGTAGGAATCCAGGTTTAATTGCTTTTGCTGCTGACAGAACAACTTAATTATTCACAGAGGGTCTCATTTGGTTTGGTGTCCCTGTGCAAGCCCAGATAATGAGGAGCACAGCTGAATGCCCTTTAGCTTCTTCGTTATCTCCAGACAGATTTCACTCTGATGTGCTGATATGGGATTTGGGGGAGGAGCTGCAATTCTTGTTCAGGGACTATTTTAACCTAGTGCACCCTCAAGCAAACTGGAGATGCACATGACATCCAGGGTATGTCAATTGCATGGAAGTGCAGTGGACCCCCTTGTCTTCCCCAGTGACAGAGGAAGAGGAAGGTGGTACCCCACCTCCCATTTGCTGCTGGAGCTGCTATGGCCTAGAGTGTTGCCTTTCTATTTCAAATAAAAACCCACATTGTGAGAGCTTGTAAGTCTTTCCAGGGCATACAACTAGACTGTGAATAGAAAGAAAAGCCCTAATTTCAGTACGGATGAGAGCTACATCAGGCTTTTCCCAGAAGCCTACTCTGGTCCCACAGAGACAACCCAGCAGGCTTTGCAGCAGCTTCGATGAGCTGGAGTATAGGTCTGAAAAGGAAGATTTTTTTTTTTCTATCTTTCTCTCAACTTTGGAAAACAAAACAGAAGAATAAAAGGCTGTAAAACATCCTGTCTGCCACCAAATTGCTTTTTAAAATGTCTCCAAATTTACAAAAGTTGCACGTATTGCCATTAGACATCCTTTTTTCTGTTACCTACTTACACCTCTTCAAATCTGAATGCAAAAATTAATGCTGAACCTCCCTTGCTTCATGATCAAACATTATAACACTGAGAAATTCAGAGTGAAGATTACACAGAACAATCATTCCATAACAATACAATTATGATGAAATCATTTTAGCATCTGTGGTCTAAGATGAGATTAAATCTATTTTAACGAGACATTAGATGAACTTTTTTCTCCCATATTTTTTCCTCATGGCGCCATTACAATGCAGGGTAATTTTTTATTTTTTTTTTTAGCTGCCTCACTTTATGATTTTTCCTTTATAATAAATCCAGGTTCCATGTGGGGGAACTAAATGGAAAGTTTAGTACTACTTGTTTTTGTACTTAAATTACTGATACACTCCCTCCATCATAACTTCATTTTAACAGTTTCTTTTTCCTGTGAATTTCTGCTTTTAAATTTCTTTTCCAGTTTTTTTTTTTTGGTTTGTTTTTTTTTAACCTTTCCTGCATCAGCAAGGCTGCTGAAGGCAGATTCACAGGGACCCTGAAGCTGCCAAGGAGCTCCATCTTGTCAGGCTGTATTTATGGCAATTCTGCATAAGAAAGGCAACACATAGCCTCCAAGAATCCTGTCAATGCTGGCTTCTACTGTGTGCCTAAGAAGATGGTTTGGAGGGTTGTGTGTTCCTATGGCCTGTCTGGCACCAGCACTGCATGTGACTCCTGCAGCTCAGTACCCAGTGTCCCAATGGCTCTGCCTCAGTTTCCCAAGATGAAGTGTGTGACCTGGCAAAGCAGCACCATGATTTTCAGGGTCATTTTCCAGCATGAGGCCAGCCATCCATAGAGTGTCTCTGGGACCACATAATGTTCACAAATGATTTGTTCTCAAGTAAACTAGAAGCTTTGGTTGATTTTTTAAAAATGTTGTTGTTGCTGTTTTGGTTTTGTTTGTGGTTTTTAGTTGTTTTTGGGTTTTTTGTGTATGTGTGTGTGTTGTCTTTTTTTTTTTTTTTCTTTTTAAAA
>VYZU01087819.1:0-12466 GCA_013401355.1 Ceyx cyanopectus | reverse complement strand
CTCAAGGCACTGAACCCACCAGTTTTTACCTTTAGAAAAATAAAATAAATTCTGTCTACAGACATACATTTTTGTTATTTTTCCCTTTACATTCCATTTATTCATAAGTACTAAGATACAAAACAGCAATAATACTAACAGCAACAAACATTTTCAGTTGTGAACAAAAACTTACTGTCATGCAGTGGAAGTTGAAGCACCAAGTTTAAAATGATGCTACTAAACTAACCCAGAACTGGATCAGAAACAAGCAAGCATCCCTTCACTGTCCCCTAAAATGTGGGTGATAAAAAATCACAGCTAATGCTAAGCATTAGGGCTGTGGTCCCTCTGCGTCCTGCTAACCTCCTTCTTTTCTGGGAAGACAGCTCCTCTGCAGAGAGAAATTAAACAAGTATTGAATAAGGACCAACCTTTATGCATCTTTAAAAAGCCCATACATGCCATCAAAAGATCCTAAGCAGCAGAACAACCTGAGTGAGTAATGAACAGTAGAAATGCAACACTGCAGGAACAGTAGAAGAAACGAACAACCCATGAGACACTATCATATTGAATAAATACTTTGCACATTGTTGTAATGAGATTCATCTGACTGAGACATTTATATGGGAAAGGAATCACAACCTCATTGTAATCAATAGATGCATTGCCACTGACTCTAATGGAGCTCTGGTTTCATGTTTATATTACAACATAAGCCAAGATGCCTGTGAGCTGTCAAAACCCTTTAGAGCCATTTGTCCCCACAACCTTATAGTCTCATCCCCTAATACACTGTTATGCAAAGACACCCCTTTTATTTTTATTAGAGATAATTCACCAGATGGCTTCTTCCTCCTCTCCCTGCTTTGATGTAGAAAAGATGAAGTGATTTTGCTAACTACAGATCGAGGCACAGATTTGCCATGCACAGACCATGAAAAACAGGTTGGGGACCATAGGGCAAATCCAACATGTTTGTAAACAGGAATGAAACCTTTACATACACATGGGAGGTGAAACAGGCTGCTGCCTTGATACACAGGTGAGCTGCAGGTATTGCTCCTACCAGCCCTTGAAAGATTCGAGTGGGGGAGGAGGTGAATTGCTGCATATTGATAAGAGATTAGACCTGCTGGTGGCATGAAAGCAAATGATGAGAGTGGAGAGGTGCCTTCAAAAAAGGAAAGAGTAGAAATAATATGAATGGGGGATTCTGTCACAGAAAAATGCTGGTAGGCACAGAGGAATGGATGCTTCACAGTGACCCAGGTCTCAGGTTACTGTGCTGTTTCACAGCTTTCTTTTCACTTAGTGAGGCTTTTAATTGCAAATTTAAACAGAAGCAACAACTAAAGCAAATAATGGAGCCAGGAAGTTTCACAGCCAGAAAGAATGCCATTAAGAAATAAAAATTCAAACTCCCTGATGCCTGTGAACCAGCCCTGCTGCTCCCGAGCAGCAATTCTCACAGAAACAGTGTCCTTCGCTGCAAAACTTTTAAAAGTAACAAAAGTAAACCAGTCTCCCAGCCTCCTGCTGGCTGTAAATACCTCCCTGACCATCCCCACCTGCCCCAGAAGCAAGCAAATTAAATGCAAGCATAAACCACAGCTTTCTTCAGGCTTGTAATGCAGTGCACAGAGCCGAGAAGCAGCCCTGGGAAGGGGTTGTGCTCCGTTATTTATGGTGCAGCTCTGTTTGTAAGAAACTTCCTGGCCTCATGTGAAGAGCTGGATTGGCTGGAGGTGAAACCCAGATGCCTGGATGTAGGAACAGCCACAAGGGAGTGGTGCCTTCGCAGAGTTGTTTTCTTTGCCTGCAGCAAAGGACAATTCCAAGGATCTCTGAGGTCGGGAGTGGGACCTGCGTGTTAATTCTGTGTGATAGTTGTGATGATAAATGGTGCACAATGCCAGTGGCATCATGTAAAGTGTACATCACCTTGTCCCACACATGTGGCATAATAAATGCCCTCATTAATGGATGGGCACACATTTTTATGCCATGTTACTATAATTAACATGATTTTTAAAATACAGGAGCTTAATTTTTTTCAGTGCTGAAAGCAGCTGGGATGTAGAACAAGCAGTTGCCTGAGCAGAATCCAACAGCATCCTGCTTACTTATGCATGTCTGCATGGACTCTCTGTTGTCTAATAAACTGCAAGCCATAAGTGATGGTATTCCAGCTGCTGGGACATGTTCATCACTACAGATTCCTTTGTGTATAATTAAGCTCATGGTTCAGGCTCCCCTTTGGTGACGTGATAACAGGTTCTCTTCTCCTGCAGTGGCTGCTTATTTCCATGAGAAGCAGAGTGTAAAATTGCTGGGACCTTTGCTGCTCTGGGAGCTCTGATTAAAATGAATCAGTGCTTTCCAGGATTTATTGGGAATAGGGAACTGGCTGGCAGACATGTAGTAAGCAATTGGCTTTGCTCATGGTCATGTTGCTCTTGTTGGAGACCAGGCTGAGGGGACCCTGGTGCAGCACAGGCTCAGGATAGGAGCCAAAGCCATTGAGTGCTGTCACAGAGGTACCCACAAACCAAAGCGTGGTCACTATCCAAAATGGGAGTTTATTGCAACCAAAGTTGCCCAGCACTCCTTCTGACCAAATACAAGTTTAAGAAAGATGAACCAAAATGGGCACAAGCCTCACTTATCAAGGGAAAACCTCCCATACCAGACCACTCCTTCAAAGTGGGGTGGTTGGGGGCAAGGCTCACTCAAACCATGGAAGTGTCCTTGGATGGCATATCCAAGGGGAGGGTCCAACTGCAGGCCCACTGCTCTGCTAAGAACAAACTCAAGTGATTCTTAGGCAGGACCCCATCTATACACCAGTCAAGTGTGCACTGTGGTCATTCTGATTGGTTGAGGGAACAAGCCCAGACAAAACACGGACCAGTGCAGACCCCAACCCTGTTTACTAAAGGGATCCAGACCCTGAGGTGCCAGTTAAGCCCTGGAAGGAGAGACCTGTACACTAAAGAGACCAGGGATCCTGATTTAATCAGTAAAAATTGGCTTTCACCCCTAAGAGAGGAGATCGTGTAAAATCCTACACTGCTCTGGGATTTGCCTCATCAAAACATCCCAAGTTCTTTCTCCCTATAACACTAAGATATTTGTGAGGAAGCTGATATTTTTTCTGTCATAGATATATTTTTTTTTCTGGCAACACCTCTCCAGAGCAGCACATTTGCACAAAGTTAAACCGATTGGTTTCCATTAGTGACATGAACAGTAAAAATAGAGGACAGGTGTTCCTTAGGAGGTGTGAAAGATTAACAGGATTGTCTTGGATTGTAGATGATGCTGTCACTGTAGGGTATCTTTTTTTTTTTTTTTTTTTTAATTATCTCCACAAAGAATATAGGAAAACTTTCAATAACATTCACTACTGCTTAGTGATATTCAGGCAAGTTTGTGCCTGCTGTGCCTGCAGTCCCTGCAGGCAAAGAGGAATTTCAGCAAATAACCCCTTCTTTTTTTGCCTGTGTGGATCCAGGTTCCCCTTTCAGATACATCCTTGCAAACTCTCAAGAACAATTAGCCTAAGATTTCTGTGGAGGGAATTACATGGGGGATGGAGGACCCCAACAGGAGCATTCGAGCACTGGTGGAAAAAATAAACAGAAAATGATCCAGCTGCTGTGTAAGGCCAGTTCAGCCATTCAGCTGGGGTCTCTAAAATTTTTTTTTAGCAATTCTTAAAAAAAGGTTATGTTCTGTGTGAGAAAATACACCAGTAAGAGCAAATAAGTTCCCCTGCCTCCCACCCTCCAGCCTCTCTGCACTAGAATCTGGAAGCCTCTTCCATATGCCTTTCTCTGAGTATCTTCTCACAATATGTTGCACTAAGGGTTTGCTAACAGGTGTAAAGGGCAAAGAGACAGGGTGGCATCAGTCCTTGGGAGGTTACCTTTCTTGATAATCACCACTGTGCCAGGAAGGCTGGGCCTGTGCACACATTGAGCTTTGCAGTAGTGCATTTTCCATAATGTGAACCAGCACCAGCAAATGCTATTGAATACACCCCTAGCATCAAATGTACAAAGAGACTGAATAAAACCTGTGGGCCCTGTAGATATGTACAAATCTTAGATATCTTGCTGAACCAGCTGAAAACATTACTGTGTGTGAAATATGGCCTGGCATTTCCCCCCCTCCCTTGCTTTGTTTACCTTCTGCTTATGTCAAAGGGTGTATTAGGGCTGTAGTGTAATATATGGCATTTGAACTTTTCTTTTGTAGGGAACAATGTCAACAGACTGCTTTTCCTGATGAAAAGATCCCGAGCCCATAAATATCACCCAGGCGTGCTGTACGCTGCTCCTATTGTACAAATCTCTGCACAGTGCTCACCTCTGCTCCCCTATCACAGCGAGATAAATGCGGTGCTTAAGGCCTGATTTATTTCAGTCAAAGGACAAATAGTTTGATATCAAAAGGAGCTTCGTAACAATTAACATGACAGACAAGGAGGATTAGCTGTTGTGATTTTCAGTGTGGCATAAGCAGGCAGGTGCTGTTACTTAGGCTTCATCCCTCCCCCACACCCCTTCCCATTAAGGAGATAGTTATTGTACCGCTGTGAAAAGAGCAGCTGCTGTGCCTGAATTTCCCTATCAGCCACAGCTTCTAGTGTTGGTATGAATTGGGGACACATTGTTGGGCTTTAATTAGTCCTGAGTCCCACCACCATAGGACTGCTCTGCTCTGACATGCACCCCAGGACACTTGCATTGAATGTGCATTTATCTCCTCATGCCTGATGGCTGGAGACAACCTCTCCAAAAAAACCAAAACAAAACCAAAACACAAAACCCCCACAAAATAAAAAATAATAGTAATAACCAAAAAATAGCAACCCCAAAACAAAACAAACCCCCAAAACCCAAAAACTTTTCTAGTATTTTAAAAATTCTTTATGCTAAGTAGCCAAATTAAACTTAACCTTCACTCTTGTCTCTAATGTCAAGCTGTCTGAAGTCTCATTACAATTTTTATATCTTTGCTGTTGATGCTGACTCTAAGATGTAAAGAGATGAAAATACACTTTTGAACAGATGAAAACCATTTTCCAAACCTGAGCCTAAACTTTAAGAGGAGCAACATTTGACAGATACTATGTGACACATAGGACTGACTTCTTCCAGATACTTGTGTGAAGTTGGCTCCTGAGGCAGGGTGGCCACAAAAGGGGAGGTGAGTTGCCAGCAAATATAAGCATGACTTATCCCATGTAATTTCTGTGGAATCACTGCTATCACCAAAGTTTATTTTAAAACAAAGAAGATCCAAGAAATTGGACTAGCCAGAGGATCAAAATGGAATGAAATTTTATTTTTTGTAAGACAGGATAATTTATTAGCACCTTCCCTGATCACATTCCTCTTTCCTTCTTTGCACAGACAAGAAGAGCAGACCTCATTTCCCCACCTGGGATGTAGCCAGTCACCTTTTGCTGTGATGCTGGTACCTCGCCTGACCTGTGCAAATTTGGGCCAGGTCAGGATAGGAACAGGGATTTTCTGTTACACAGCAAAGTACTTGGCTTGAAGCTTTATTGGTGTCCTGCTAATTAGCACAGACAAAAATCAGATCCTTCATAAGGCTGAAACCAGTTGCTCAAGTAAAGTCATACTGGTATGAGTTAGCAAAGCAGCTCTGCTGGCTCCCTGTGTCCAGATGGAGATTTTACAGTGTTTCTGTAGCCTAACTGCATAAACTTCAGCCTCTTAAACACATTGTCCCTACTTAAAACATCCAAGTGATACTATTCTTTCAGCCTTTTAGATCAGACTGCTCCAGAAAGCAAAAATATTCACCCAAGGGAGGAAAACCAAAATGGTTGATGAGCCTTGAATAATTAATCTCTCTGCAGTTAATCTCTCTGCAGCTTGTCTGACAGTTGTTAGTAAATTCTTTGTAGCACAGCAAAGTTTTCAGGTGCTGTTTGTGTAGCCTGTAGCAAAGACCTGAACTGAAGTATTATTGTGTGGAAGTTTTGCAAGCCTGGAGTCTCCCACAGGGAGTGTTCACCAGTTGAGAGAGGGTGTGCCCGTGCACGTGGGGAGACCATATGAAAAAGCTTTGCTAGAAACATTTCAGGATTCCTCAGTTTGAGAAGGGAGATGTTCCAAGTGGCCTTGAACTTCAGCTGAAATCCTGACTTTTTGCTAGGCTTTCTTTTATCACTTTTTACTTCGTTGCACACAGATGCTAATGGAGATGTTCAAATTTATTATCCCCAGAGCTAAGTGCATTCAGATCCAAAGTAATGCTGGTATGGATTTAATCCCACCTGGTACACGGGAGACAGATTTGACCCCGAGTTGGTAAAATATCAGTTACTGATATTTATCTGTTAGTCTTCAGCTTGAAAATGCACAGATGTCATTTTACTACTCCTTTTGAGGAGATCAATTCTAAATCTGTGGTTTTCTTTCAACCCAGACCATACCTGCAAAAATAATAACAGCAGAGCTAGTGCCTTCCCAGTGACTGGTGGACTCTGTAACAGCCTCTACAGCCCCATTAACAGTAGCTGGCCCCAGATCACAGCACTTGATTTAAACACCACTCTTTGTTCAATAGACCAAGAATAAAAATAATGTTGTAAGATGAATCAAACCTGTGGTTTTTGTTTTTGTTTTTTCCTTGAACATGAAGAGCAAAATGTGTTTTTTTCTAGATGACTTGTCTTCCAAAGAGCTGAAAATAATATAAAACTCATACCAGGTCCTCCAGGAACAGATTAGAACAGTGAGTCTGTAGCATCATGTGCACTGAAATATCCACTGAAGGGTCTTGCTGAGCAAGAGTTAAATTCCCCATTTTTAACTTTTTTTTTTTTTTTTCAGATTAAGAAAAATCTAGACCTAAAGAGGGGAAAAAAATAATTGAAAAATAAAAATCTGAAAAAGTCAATACAAGTCTCAGAAATATTTCCCTTTGATTCAAAGCATCCCTACTTTTGAAATAACTTTACTCTGGCTCCACTAATTGATTTTCTAGGCAGAAAGAGCACAACCAATATTTTTTGTTTTGCATATGCTATAGCTAATTCACTGATTCAAAACCCTTTTCTGTAAAGAGAAAAAAAAAAAAAGGAGGGGAGAAATGTTGAAAAATGCATCAAAACTGACCATTTCCCACAAAGCCCGTTTTCATTTGTGCGTATCAGCATTTCTGAATGAAACAAGGCACTACACAACTTTCAGGAGCATCTCTATTCAAGCAGGATGGGAGGCCAGCAGGGACACCGCTTTAATGTAATGATGTAGTTGCAGAGAACAAAATGATTCCCTTTCCCTTGCCCTGTGTGTATCTAACAGAGAAACCATGAAAGGGGAGAATTACTATGGTAATGATCACATAGCTGCTGCATGTTTATGCAGATTGATGATTAGTGAGCCAAATCCCAGTGTCTTTATGGCAGTGAAACTCTGCCCGTCTATGAACTTCTTATAAGTTGCAATTCAAAGTGTTGGTCCAAGAAATTTGGGAAGAGGTAATTTTAAGTGGATTTGGAAATATTTTAGTGACAAATAGAAATAGACTCCATTCTACTTACATACAGGGATGCTGTTTTTAACAGGTCAGAATTTCTTAACTGTAGGGTATTGGAAAATTACCCCCAGTCCCCTGGAAAGGGCTATAGCACAGCCTGGTATTAAACACTACTCATTCAAGCATCACAGCACATCAGTATTTTCAGGGTTAAACTGACAGGGAAGAAAATGGGATCCTTCTTGAATATTCCCATTTCCAGTAGTGTCTAGCCAAGCTGACAGGAAAGATAAGTTCATTCTTCCCTCTACTTAACTGGTGCTGGGAGAGAGATTCGCACCCAGGAGAAAAGGAGACATGGCATCAGTCATGACTTCTTGGCGTAAATGAAAGGAAATTTTGACAGGCATAAAAATGTTATTTTCTCATGAAAAGCTGCTGCTTCACTATGCGAGAGGAGATGCTTCTTGGGAAAGAAAAAGAAAGGGGAAAAGAAAAGAGCAGTCTTGGTCTGGTGCCACTTTATAATAACTCACAGTATTGCCCATTTCTCACTGCATAATGATCTCCATCAAAGGAAATGATGAACTCTTATTTCTGGATCCACATTTTAAATATCAAAATAATTGGGCTGAGTAGAGGTCATCTCTTCCCACTCCTGTTAGCCACCCTCCTTCCCTGGCAGCCTTGGGCTCTTTTGAAAGCTTTTAGCACCTCAAAAGGATTCACATTGCTGGTGAGACTAGAATCATCCCAGGATGGGTGCTGGGAATCTGCTGGCATCTGCTGGAAACTTTGAAAAATGTGCTGCCATATTTTGATGCCGGGCTTTTGATATGGGAGCTACTCTCTCAATTAATTCATTTCTAACTGCCCCCACTTGCAGTTGCCTGCTCTCACCATCTTGCTCCCTGTTCCCACTCTGTTTGCTCCAACTGCCCTGATCCACAATATTTTGTGCAAGCCTACCCTTGCATCTGGCTGAGGAGCCGTGACTGAGCGATGGAAATGATGCCCACCAGTGCAGAGTAACGGGCAGAAGAACCTCCCTTGACCTGCTGGCCACACTCTTCTTAATGCATCCCAGGATGCCATTGGCCTTTTTGCCTGCAAGGGTGCATTGTTGGCTCATGTCCATCTCCCTATCCAACAGGACCCCCAGGTCCCTTTCTTCAGAGCTGCTCTCCAACAGATCAGCCCCCAGCCTGTGCTGACACATGGGGTTGTTTTTGTCCTTTTTGAATATTGGGACAACACTGGCCTTTCTCCAGTCCTCAGGCACCTCTCCTGTTCTCCAGGGCCTTTCAAAACTTATGGAGAGTTGCCTGGCAATGACCTCTCCCTCATCACTCGTGGGTGTATCCCATCAGGGCCCATAGACTTGTGGATGTCCAGTTTACTCAACTGATCTCTAACCCAAGCCTCTTCAACTGAGGTAAAAACTTCGTCCCTCCAGAATTATTCTGTGGTCTCGGAGGTCTGGGACTCCTGGTAGTTGGTCTTAGTAGTGAAGACCGAGGCAAAGGTGGCATTCAGTAACTCAGCCTTCTTTCTGTCCAGATTAACTGTAGGATCTGGGACTTGTTGCTACCTGAATGGTGTGCATGTTGTCAGTTTGGTGTGTCTTTATTTCTGAGTCATATTATATAAATTAATTGCTAATTCAATCATTGAAAAACATGCAAAAGGACAACTCCAGGATCTGATTTAGAGACTGTTATGTATGAGTGATTGAGCAAAGAAAGTTAATCTGGGTCAGAACACTTTGATTTTTAATTCTTAATGTTGCAGATTTCCATTCTTTTGAACTAAAATCTGACTTACAATTTATTTTTCTAAGGGTGCAGCTTTACAGCTCCATTGACATTGGCATGTGTGGTCATGCATACTGAGTCTGTTCTCTTATGCCTGACGAATAAGAGCTTTTATGGATGCACAGATCAATGCAAGCTGAAGACCTATAAAAGGCTTCCTGGTGGTATCCTTATAGAGAACATATATCATGGTGTTTATCTATAAAGTTTTTTACAGGAGGCAAAATTATTTTTTTGTTGCATTCTTCTTTCTGTTTCACCATTCTGTGAAAAATAACAGATTTTAATCATCCATTTTCACCTTTGTCAAGATAACTAGAGTTACCTTGAGCACTAGAGTGCTCCAAACTTAGGACAAGGCTCCAAACTAGAGTGGGTTGGCTTTTTTAGGAAATATGTGATGAATTGTGCAGAGATGTAACTATCCTGGGAAGAAAATTACTAATTCCATATGTGGAGAAATGTCTAAAGGACATCGGCTTTCTTTGTGACTTTGAAGAAGGTCAGTAGTAGAGGAGATGCGCATGGGGAGGTTTCCAGTTTCAGGATGAGATATTCTTCCAACCTAATTGAATATACACTTAATGCAGAGAGTGTGAAATAAATGTGCTAAGGAGGTGAGTACAGCATTATCAACACTTCATAGAGCAGAACTACTCAGGGAACATGAGCAGGTAATGCAGGTAATGGTGATGGATTCCCTTGTCACTCATCCAGGTAGAAATGTCTGGGCTGCTACATTGCTGAAAGGCATGGAAGCACTTATATAATCAGAACACCAAGATGACCCTGAAGGAAGAGCATGAGCTGCTAACAAGATTTGCCACTCTATGCAGCTGTGCACCCTTCCTACTGCTTCCTCATGGGGAACACCCTGCAGCCCAGGTAGGGAGGGGAGAATTGGATCAAAATCTCTTTTCAGAAGGTTAAATAGCATTGGTCTGATCAGGCCCTGCCTCCTCTGTAGCACATTTTACAAAGGCAGCAAGCACCCTGTTCTCTGATCCTCTGGACCCACAGGTAGTATTGAAAGTTTGAGGCAAAGGCTATATGGCAGGTCAAATAGAGATCACTAATCTTTTAAAAGCCACCAAATCCATCTCCCTGTTCTGGTTTCATTGGCAAAACATGATTTTCTGGTTAAAATAAAATTAACTGTTTCAAGTCCATCAAAATTTATTTGAAAAACAATTAACCTAACTGACCCTTGTGAGCCTATAAACCAAGATGGTGCAGCAGAGCCAAGCCTTTAAGAAGGCAAGCCTAATGGCATACAAAAGTTTTAATCTTTTGCTGTTATATTCCTGCATGTGTTGAATGGGTCACCACATTCAGGACTTTTCCCAGCTCAATGAAAAAGTTTTAGTGGCTACTTGTCTGAAATAAATTGTCTGACAAAGGTTTGCAGAAGGATATGTGCTTCCCTATCAATCACCCTCTGTGTACACAAGCACAGTCAGTGTCTTCCTTCTCACAGAAACAATTCATTTCTGGAAGTTTATTCCCCAGGTATCTTTCCTATTCACTGACTATCTAGTCATCATGACAAAGATGGTATTGCTTATTCCTTTCTAGCTGCCTAAGAAGATGAAACAACTTCTTAACCTGAAGAATTGTCTATAATAACTCATCAAGAGAATTGGTGATCTCACCCAGTGGTCAGCTAGGTCAATAGCAAATTTGACCTTTGGCTGTAATTTACAGCTGCCTGCCCAGCTGTAAACATTGATGAATTTCTACAGCATCCTTCCCCAGTGTTGACACAAGATGTGATGCACTCATACACTTTCCACAGTCAAAGCTTCAGTTCTTTCTTTTAGAAAGCCCCTGTGATTAGATTGGGGCCTGTCTTTCCACCTGTCTTACTTTAACAAATGGCATTAGGAAAGTGGCTCTTTCTTTGCAAACTAACATCTATCTATATAGACCTGTTGCTTGTACTACTGCAGTGGATTTACAAAGTCCTCAGCTCTGGACTTCCTTTCCCAGATGCTCTGCCACACATAGGGCTATCCACATTCAAGGCACATCTCCCACTGACCTGACTGCTCTGGCCTAGCAAGGAAACCTTCTGAAGGAGTCACTATTATTTGGGTTTCGTTTTGGTTTATTAGCTTATATGTTAATGTACACTGTGAATTTAATTAAAGATCCTCCAGGACAGTTAAATGCTGAAATCAGAATCTGAAATACATTTACCTTTGAGATAGTTCCCTGTTGGGCTGCAGTGTGACCCTGCTTTGCTCCTTTGGTGTTGCTGACCAAAAATCAAGGCCTTTCTTCCATCCTCTTTCCCACATTTCAGCACTACCCACAGATGCAAATGCCTCCTTCAGCTTCCTGGTGAGGGGGATAATTCTGCCACAATAGACACTGATGTCTCATTAGCCTCCATCCTGTTAGTTAAAAGCTGGTTTTACTCAGACAATCCAGGACTCATTTGCAACCTTAAAAGGTTACACCGTTGGACACTCACCAAGGGTATAATTTTTTACCACTCTGTTTACAGAATCTACAAAAGCTGTTATTGGAAGTGTTTGTATACAGTAATTTCTCCCTGGGCTCCTGAGAGCACGAGCAGATGACCCAGCATTGCTAACTGTGGTCAAGCTTTTTCCTATTCAAAGGAGACAATATTAACCAATTTCACAGAAAGTCTGCTCATGCCCTGGCAGCTGGAGGTGACTTGCACAGGGCAGACCAAGGCCAGTGTCCCAGTGAAGGGCTGTCCCATGTTTCCCTGAACCTTCTATCCGAGTCAGCCAGATGCCACTGGATGACCCCTTGCATTATACCTGCTGGATGAACTGCTGCTTTCAGGGAGATAAAACAGTAATTCATAGAGATATGATAAAAAACTTTCACACCATCAGGACATCAAAACTCAAAGAGTAAACAGTGAGGTACAGATGAGTTGTCCTGTTGAATGTGCATGTGTAGGTAGGTCTTGCCTTGCAACTAACTGGTGTGTAACTGAATTAAACCAAAATTTTAACTCAAGCTGACGTGTTTCTTACAGTTGTACTGTAGTTTAACCATAGATTATTGAGCTCTTAGAAGGATTTACCAATGAGACGGCTGGGGATTATGCAGATGTGAGAAGTGGAGCTCCTATCTGGCAGCAGGATAGGTTCAACTACCCTGGA
>VYZU01087818.1:39075-52724 GCA_013401355.1 Ceyx cyanopectus | reverse complement strand
TGGTTTGTTGGGTTTTTTTTCAGCCATCTGTCATCTTATTCATTCCAGTTAATCACTGTTGGAAGGGTGCAAACCTATTCCATAGCTGTTATATTTTCAGAAAAATAATTGTCAGTTATATCAACAGTTCCCCTTTGGATAGACATCCTGTTGCTATGTCATTCTACACAGATTTACAACTGAATTAACCTATGTCTTTTATCTGTAGGTACTCTAAGGTCAGTTCAACTGACTGTAACCTTCCACTTCAATTTTGAAATTCAACCAGCCCCAGTAAAATTTCAGTTTATGTACACTCAGCAACATGCCCTTTATAATAGTTACGTTGCCTACCTCCAGGTACACTTGGTAGGAATGTCTGCAACACCTTGGTCAATGGAAAAAGAAAGAAATTTGCTCAAATGCCAAGCACTAGCAGCAATGAAAATGTAGGAGATTGATGGAACCTCACCACCTTTGAAAAATGATCAAAGGGAAAAGGTAACTGCAGGTGCCAAGAGGGACATCTTTCCCAAACAGAAAGGGATTATTCCAGATAGATTCTTTTTCAGTATATCAATCTTCATCATGCAAGGAAAATAGATTAATGTTTGGGTGGAGAACTATTCCTGCAGCTTCTGCTGAGGAGAATACCACTAGCTAAGACTGCAGGCTGAGAGAAGTATCTTTAAAATTATGAATATAACCCATGTTCTTGGTTCAAAGCAAATTGATGCAAGATGGGTCAAAAAGGAGGAAGCAAAATATAAACTTCTGAGGGAGAAATAATTTCTAAATACCTCCTGAGCAGAGAATATATGCATGTGGATAGATGGAGGGATACATACAGGAACATCTAGCACTCAAATGGAAGCCCAATGTGTAGGGTTTTGACTTGTGCTTTGTGGAGTTGTGTGGGATGGAGACGTTGTTTCCCATGGCTCTTGGCACCAGAGATACTTCCAACTGGTCCTCTCTAACAGGGTAAAACTGGAGACTCAGAATGAAGCGCACAGAAAAGCTTTGTGGATCTTGCTACTTTCCTGATATAGTGTCTTTACTATAATGATTAAAATCTATCCTTGAGTTTTAAATTTTCAGTCAGTGATTACAGCAAAACTTTTTTTGTTGTTGGTTTTGTTTTTCCCCTAGATTTTCACCTGGGATGGGGTACTATTTTATCCATTGAAGTCAGTAGAAGTAACAGTGACCTAAATAATGTAAGCCCATGGCTGGAAGACCTGGCTTTTGTGCTTCCCTTGTATGCTTTGAAGTAGCAGAAGAAAAAGCATTAGAAAGAAGTGACATTTCTGTTTTGAACCAGAGACCATTTATCTTGTTTTGCTTTGGTGTTTTTTTTTGTTTTGGTTTTGTTGTTTTGTTTGGTTTTTTTAGTTTATGAACTAGTCAACACACATCAAAGGTGATATTCCAATTGAAAACCCAATAGATGGTAAATTAATATCGTAATACACACATATTAACAAGTAGGATTACACAGTAGAAGTGGATCTGTAGAGTAAAATCATTGGTTCTAATGACTGGGTATTCTAGAATACATTAATCTTAGTAGGTTTTACTTCAGAATGGTTCCTGTCTGACCTGTGAAAGGAAAATCCATTAGCTTGTTGGGGCACAGCTCCTAGGTTAAATGTTATCTATAGGTAATCCAGCTAATATGCTTCAAGACCTCTCCATAGCATGGTATGTAGGAAAAAAAATCAGGAGGTTTGCTTCAAAGTTGTGTTCTTGATCTCATCTAAAATGAAATGTAGAGGCTCGTTTTTTCATTCTGCTGTCAGTTACACATCCTGCAATAAGTGCACAATCTGGACGTGGTCTTCTGAGACTTCCCACTTAATTATAGGTCAGTTTGCTTACAAAAGGTTTATTTATGAGCTGAAGTAAAATATATCTGGTGTATTGCATATAACTACAGCCTTATTTACAGTCTTCGGAGGCTTGCCAGAGAATAGCTGTTTCTTAATTTTCAAATATCATGAAAAGGAGACAGATCCAGCAGGGAACCTCAGACAGAAGGTGGCAATGGTTTAGAATTTGCACTCTCTGAGATATAAGCCTCACAACTGAAGTTATAAATGTCTTGAGTCATATACTTCCATATTTTTTTTTTGCCCAAATGACCAATGACATTTAACTTTTCACTAAGCAGTAACCCCACAGATCAGAGGGCAGACAATAAGAGATTGTTTGGAAGTCATTACAGCAATTAATCAGTATGCTTATTTGATGATAATGCTCCCTGAAATAAGGCTGAAACCACTGCTAGCACCACAGCTGGTGAGAGCCCTTTCCAGAGAGTAGCTGGAGGTGGCCCTGACAGCTGCTCTGAACCATCATGTTGCACATTCCACAGTTTAAACAGTAATTTCTGTTGCAATCTCTGCATCATCAATTCTGGGGTGTTTGTCCCTAATGTTTAATGTTTAAAGAGGTCAATATTTAAAGAGATCTGTGACAGCAAATAAAAGCATTAGGTTGCTTGAAAGTTAATAAGTCACACAGTCTGATGGTGATACAGAACAAGAACTGTCACTGACAAACTGTCAGTGGCTCCATTAAGACCAGAAATTATGGTGACAAGAGAACCACCAGCGAAAAAAGACTATTTGAAACTTCTGACGCAGTTCCTGAGTATCTTAGTGAAGTTCATCAGAGCTTAAAGGAAAAGCTCTATTTGTTAATCCTATTCAAGACGGTCAGGGGAACAAAACAGTGTGAATAGTACAAAACAGGGTGCATATATATAGGATTTGCCAACGTGAAGAAATGAACGTCTCTGGTGCTTTTTTCTTCTCCAGGCCAGCATACTCTGCTGCTTCTAGAACACCCCATGAACCCAACAGAGCTTTTCAGCTCCAAAAGTCTGCAAAGGCAATTCTGGGAAGCACGACTTGTCCACCCTCTCCTTCCTGGCACTGTTCTGGGTGAGAGGAGGACTGCTGCTTTAAAGAGTAGATAAACAAAACACCTCTGAAGAAATTCCGTAATTATCATAATCTCAAAGATACCTTTGCTCCTATTAGCTTCAATTTTTAGAAACAGAGTTGTTTGATCAGTGAGAGGACTTCTGGTTTTATACCATAAATTGGACAGATATATGTATATTTAATATAATGTAATATTTAAATCTGATTTTGGAAAACACACATCTGCAAGCACAAGGAAAATTATTCCACTGAATTGGAAAAGTATGTATTGAATCTAAAATCACTTTGGTTGAAACATCAGGTTAAGCAGCATCATGTAGAGTATTTGTTGTGAAAACACAAATTCAATAATTAAATAAATATGCTTTTCTTATTCTAATTTTTTTTANAAGCAATTCTGATATTTCTGGAAGAGGGGAAGTTGTAAAAAATCCTATCTCTTAACAGGGAAGTTTGGTTTTTTCAAGCTGGAATGATACCTCACTTCCTTAAAATCACATCTGGTAACATCTTTCTTTGACAAGAAATACTTCTTGTGTAAAGGGAGTGGAAAATACAGTTTAATACATCTTAATACTGCTTTTAAAGCAATGGAGGATGGTGGTTTTTTTTCCCTAACCCAATGCTTGCAAGTTAGATCCTCTGTAGTTCCCAAATGCAATAATAGTTTCTCATAAGTAGAAAAGAGAAAGAGAAACAAGACTTGCAAAATCTTCTGAATACTGAGACGTCTCTCTGTTCTCCCTCTCTCTGTTCTCTCTGTGTCTCCAGACCAAAAAAAATGCTGTGAAGTTGAGGCAAACTGCCAAGAGTTTCACACCCACTGCTGAACTGGCATAAAGTCAAAGGTTGCTAGTTGCATTTGGGTGCCAAAACATTAGCATGGCTCTCACTATTGGCGTTTACACATCCTTTTTTCAAAGCTGGATACTTTGCAATTATTGCCTCTTCTATAAGCTGTCATTGCTTGCTTTTCAAGTTTTCCTTGAATGCTAATCTTGCTGCCAATAAGTAAGTATCTTGCATATTAAATTTTCCTGTTCACTGGGAGTTGTTGATGGAAATCCCTTTCTGCAATGGGAACCTCATACACTAAATGTCGCATGGCCTGGATGTATCTGCAGCACCAGTTCAGTGCAGTTCAAGCTTGCTCTTTAGTCCAGGTTTACCAGTCAGCCACACTGCAACACCCAAAGCCCCACTGAAAGGCTGCCTCAGCCTGAGCTCTGCAGCTACCTTTGAAGTGGGGACAGCCTGCCCTCTCTTACAGCCCCCCTGCATGTCCAAACTTCCACTCAGAAGTAGCACACATTGTTTGAGTGTCAGCAATACCTCAAGCCTAGACTGTTCAGCGCTGTATGAAAACACTCAGTGACCAACCATGGCAATTTCAAAAGCCATGGGCTGCACCAGATGGAATCTGCCCCAGTTCTCTGGTCTTTGTGCCACAACTAATGTCTACCCTTAGAGAGGTACAACGTTGGAGCAGTAGTAGCTTTGAGTCATAATTTGCAAGGATAGTTTGGGTAGATAGTAGGCTTTTATTTACCAAATACTCAGATAGACAGTAATGTGCAGCTCAGGAAGAGGTACTTTACCTTGAAGGTGGTGGATCAGTGGAATAGGCTCCCCAGGGAGGTGGTTGAGGCCCCATCCCTGAAGATATTGCAGGTGAGGTTGGCCAAGGCTCTGAGCAGCCTGGTCTAGTTGAGGGTGTCCCTGCTGACTGCAGGGGGGCTGCACTAGATGCCCTTTGGAGGTCCCTTCCAGCCCTAAACCTTCTATGATTCTAGCTAACACATCAAAAACTTCACTTTAAGCTCAGAAATGTTCTCAATGAACTAAGTGGGAATATTCATGCACTAAAGGCTCTGTCATCAGCCACCTGGGCCCTCAGATATACTTGAAGTCCCTTGCTATTATAGGGTAAACGCAAGGAAAAACCTTTTCCCAGTGAGGGTGCCAGAGCCTGGAAGGGGCTGCCCAGGGAGGTTGTGGAGTCTCCTGCTCTGGAGACATTCCAGACCCGCCTGTGTCTGTTCCTGGGTGACTTGGTCTAGGTGATCCTGCTCTGGCAGGGGGATTGGACTAGATGATCTTCTAGGTCCCTTCCAATCCCTAACATTCTGTGATTCTGTGATTCTGTGATATTGAAGCATCTGGCAAGATGCAGACTGACTCCCTCACAGCATTTGCTACTACAGCAGTTTGAACCAAGACCTCATCCTCTGGGAGATGCAAAGAGTCCACCCAATCACAGAAAACTCTAACATTTTTACTTTGTGGATGTTCAGTGGGTGGCAGAAGGAACGCATACAACCGAGCAGACGCCTTCTTGTACCAGAGCAGTTAATTCTGGCATAGAGGAAAAACAACCACAGCAGGGAAGTATTTAATCTCTGTTCTGTGCAATTCTCAGCAACACGCTAAAAGGAGCACACACTGCAATTAATGATTTACATATTTATAACCCCATCTTCTTGACCTTTGTTAGCCGAAGCACCTGAGTAAACCAATCTGTATACTTAAATTTCTTGTAAGGCTGGGAATGTGGCAGATGTGGGGTTTTTGGTGTGGTTTGGTTTTTTTGTTTGGTTGGGGTTTTTTTTAAAAAAAAAAAAAGAAAGAAAGAAAAAAAGTGGGCAGGAAGGAAGTTTTGGTTTTTTTAAGGTAACGCAAAGCAGGAATACAGGAATGCAGTTTAACAATAGCAAAACAAGCAGCAACTGCTGAAAACAGAACATAAAAGCTATTTTGCACGAGTAGTTGCACACTTAATTTTGCAATGATAACAAGTTGCTAGTTTATCTCATCCGAGCAACTGTTTCCCCATTTCATGTCACAGCAAATAGCTGACAAGATGAAAAAGGTTGATCAGTAATTTTGAGGATTATAGCTAAATCATTGCACTGGTTTCAAGTTAATGGTCATTAGCATTTCTTATAACCCTTGCAGCAGTTCTTCAGGCAGAACACAGTTATTATGGCTATTTCCAATTCTTAGGATGGCAGACACATTTAAAGGAATATTTTTTTCAATACATGTACTCTTTTCAGGTAAGCACCACTTTTGGCTCATCCACCCACTGAAATGAATGAAACTGGAAAGTAAATTGTATTCCTTTGAACAGGGGCAGGATTCCTTTTCTCAGTATATTTCACAGACGCTTCTGCAGTTTGCAGCTAGTGTTTTGTCTCGAGTTAAGGCAGCTAAGGATGCTTGATATTTTGAATTTACTTGTGTCATAATGATACTTTAGAAGCTTATTTGTGTCAGACTGTCATGGGAAGGCCATATGAAGAAGCAAAGTTATTAGGAAGAATATCTCATATCTTGTTCTCAGGAACTCGATGCTTTTAGTGCCAACAAAGAAATTCCTGCCTAATCTTAGCATTCTGCTTTAGAGGCCAAAAGTAAATCAGGATCTGTAAGCATTATGGATTCCCTTGGCTCTAGCTAATATCTGGACTTGCCTAGGTCAAAGCTTTTAACTGAGTAAACCCATCTATGCTTTTGTATACTAGACAAAAACACTTGACAGTGCACACCCTGCTTTATCAGCATAAATGCATGCTTTGTGTGCAAGAGCACTGTGTTTTGCTGGAAACAGCTGGGAGAGTTTTAGCTGAGGAAAAATGACTGTTGTCCAGATCACCAGCTATTTGGAAGGTTGCTTTTGTGTTAATGTATTAGGTACATACAGGGCACTAGAAATCAATGACTGTTGCACGATACTGCATCCGTATGTCTGCAGAGGGGGTCAGAAAACTAATTGTTAGGCAGGCTTTAAATGGGAATGGAAGAATGTTGTCATTCCACCCTGAAAAGTGTAAGATAGAAACATTAGACTTGGGAGATTGATCAACAATTACTCAGATGAAAAAAAAGGGTATCATCATGAGTTCCTTAGTAAAAACACAGTATTGGTAAGTACCCACCTGAAACTTTCATGAGCAAACATTGGTAAAGCAAACAAATCACAGAATCACATGAATAAACGAACAATGAAATTGAAAATAACAAATATTATTTTTCTCTTTTTAAATAAATGTTCACTCGTTTGCACTGTGCAGTCACAATTGCCTTTTTTCTTCATGTTCAGAACTCAAAAAGATCTTAATTTCTGAAGTGAAACAATGCAGACATTAGGCTAAATGACAAACTCCTGTCAAGCCTGGTGCTCTAGGACAACCTCTTCACTTCAATGAGGCAGGGACAAGAAGAAAGCAAAAACTCTTTAATCTTACCTATGCATTACTTGTGTATTTCCTTAAATAGAAGGCAAGCAATCTAATCTAAAGCACTACAAACCCCTTTTCTTTGACCTTAATTGGCTGGCAGAGGTGCAGCTACAGTACAGGTGATCCTTTGTTTGACAAGCAGATAAAATCGAAGTTTGAGTTAACACTCTTAACTAACTAGAGTCTCAGTGCTGTGCTCCAATCTGTCCCTTCGATGCTGTCACTGCCTCTTTGTTACTGGGGTGAATACCAAGTGGTATTGCAGCTCCAAGTACCTACTGGGTATTTAGGGAGAAAATCTGGCCTTAGGCTGTCAGCAGGAATTTTGCCACTGACTTCATTTACAGCCTGGACGTCACCCACAGCTTGTTGAATCACTGGGTTGTTTTGTTTTGTTTTACTGAGTTTTCCAAACTATAAGGAACTACATAACTTTCTTACTCTATTTTCAGCACTATGTCTTTTTTTTTGTCTGAATCAAACAGCTTTGTTGATGTACTTAAATGAGTCACAAAAACAGAAAATAAGGGTTTTTTTTTAAGCTTTGAAAGAAAGCTTTGTACATCTTTTCTAGGTGTGAAGCAACAATTGCAAAACTTGTATCAGCAGGACTGAAAAGCATCATTTCAGGAAGATAAGCAACTAAACCTCAGAGGCCTTAACATTTGATGTGTTGGAAGAGTACCAGAATCATATAGCTAAATTATGGAGGAATTTCAGGAAGGTAAATAACCTTATATATTCAAATCTCTCTTCCCTTGAAATGCATCTCTTCAAGGAGCAACCTGGCTTGCTTAACTGAGTCTGGGAACAAGTGACCTGTGTTTTTCCATTAAAATAAATAATCATGTTTTCTAGCTGTGCTGATGATTTTGGTTGGCCAAAAAAAAAAGACAGCGATTCCTTCTCCCGTTTTGTGGGGAGAATATTTTCTTAACATTAGAAGCCACGTTACAGCACAAATTGAGAGAAAGAACATCTTCAGGCACGTATCTATAAAACCACTACTTACTTTTACTGGAAATGAGCAATGCAGGACACTCCTTTGCCCAAACTCACCGTTTCTGATTACATACATTTCCCAATCTTTTATTAGTGTTTCCATTCTGCAAAGCAAGCATTAAACCTGCTCCCTTTTGCCTTCCCTTTGCACAGGGGCAACTGATTTGGCAACCACGTTGTGTCCCATATTACATAACCGCGTGTGCTTCCGATTTCAATCGGCGCTCAATGAATGACTAATTCCATCAATGTGCATCTTAAAAACCACTGATATGGAAAGGTGATAAGTGAGCACCTTCATTTTTGAGATGCCGCAAGCCTCCAGTTCACCTTTTTACTCTCTCTAAGAAATGTGCTGAGTTCTAACATTTCTGTCCTACTGTAGAAGGAACAGAGGAAAAGAACATGATGCCCTCGGTTTGGTGACCTGTAGGTGCAGGTCCAACAGATGATCAGGTGGCTGCATTAAGCATATTATGTATTGATCCATGGTAAACTTTGGATACCTCTGAACTCAAGCAGGTGATCTCTTTGGACTGGGAAAGAACTGATCTCACAGTGAAAGAATTAGCTATTTCTAGAGAAAGAAAATAAATTAAAAAAATAAAAATCCCTGCTTGTGTTCCTTTATTTTCTTGGATAGGTGAGTTCAGGGCTAAAGAATTTCCTCTGCTCATTATGTAGCAGTGACAAAATAGAAAAATCTTGTTGAAGACAACCATGCTGAATTCCTTAAGTTATGGCTAATATTCTGAATAGACAAACACAAAGAACTGCATATGCCTTTTGACACACACAGAAATTAAGAATGATAAACAACTAGGGGTAATCTGCAGAGATGCAGCAACATGTTCAAATAAGGAAAAGGTTGTATATATTGGGGGAAAAAAAAAAAATTCCAGTCTTTTTTATAAAAGTTCCCTCTCCAATTTGTAAAGTTACTGTTATGAAAAGTATTACTCAGAGTCATAGCTTATTTTTAGCACTCCTTTGGGAAAACAAATACATGACATGTGCACCATTCCAGGAAGGAAGCAGGGAAGTTTAATCTTTTTATGTCCTCTCACTTCTTGCAACATCTAGAATATTCATAAAAGTGCAAAGTGAACATTAGAAACTACCTTCTCTCTTTGTCACCGGACCCACAAGATTAGCTTCCAGACTTTCAGACTACAGTCATGATCATAAATGTAATTTTTTTGCAGATGCAGCCTTACAATTTCAAGTACTCACTAGCTGGTAATAACTAATTCTAACTTCAGCAGATAAGCAAAATTTATACTTTGACCCTCTAAACTCTAGAAAAAAAAAAAAAAAGAAGAACTCTTTGCAACCTCCACACAGCCTCATTCTCAAATGTTCATTAATATCAACATCAATATGTTGCAAGGTATTAACACATACCATTTTTAAAGTCTTCTGCAATTAAAATGCAGGCTCGTGTGACTTTCAAAAATGGTATCAGCATTCTATTTTAAGCCCCCAGATCCCTTGGAATACCTTATTTTGTCTGTAGTGTTTCTTTGTGTCAGCTTTCTGTTTCACCTCATGTAGAAAAGGCTCTTGTCAAAATCCTGTCTGTACCTTGGTAAGTTATTAAGCAAATTAAAAACATATAACATGATACCAGAATCTTGGTGTTTTATTTGTGTATGAAACCTTGATTATGACATACTTTTACACTGTAGTCAGCTTTCAGTCTTTATGTCACAAAATTAATGAGAGAAGACACTGGAAAGGTCTTTTGAAAGCAGCTACGGGTGTCCATTAAGTTTTGCAGGTTGGCACAAGCATATAATATTTCCAAGCCTGTGATTAAGTAGCAGACATGATTAAAGCTTTTGATTACATCATTCAAACACAAGCATGGAGATCTCTCTAGTTTCATAGTCAGTACTGATATAAACCCTGGTTATCTATTAATTTAGTGATAGCTACCTGTTTTACATCAATGTGATAGGTCCTGTGGACTTTACAGCATCCCTTATAAAAACAAATAATAATTCAAGTTTAGGTGGATTATCTAAGCAAATACTTGGAAAAAAACCAAACCTTTTCAAGGGCCAGATAAGGAGAAATTACAGGATGTTGAAACAAGAACTGTGAATCTGGCATAGAAGTCCTAAGAGGAAGAAAGTGAGGAAGTTTTACTGTCCATCAATGTTACTATTTCCCTGTGCCCAAAACCAGCAATCAATCCATAAAAACTTTCTTTCCTTTCTCTTTTTCTTTCTTTTTCTCTTTTTCTCTTTCTTTTTCTCTTTCTTTTTCTCTTTCTTTCTCTTTCTTTCTTTCTTTCTTTCTTTCTTTCTTTCTTTCTTTCTTTCTTTCTTTCTTTCTTTCTCTTTTTCTTTCTCTTTTTCTTTCTTTCTCTTTTTCTTTCTCTTTTTCTTTCTTTTTTCTTTCTTTCTCTTTCTCTTTCTCTTTTTCTTTCTTATAATTTTTTTCCACACTTGTCTGTTCCCTGTCCTCATTCATGTCATCACAGAGGATTCCTGATGGTAAAGTGTGCACCAGATCCTGGTTGCAATACCACCTTTCACATGATAGAATGTTTAGAGCTGGAGGGGACCTCCAAAGGGCATCTAGTGCAGCCCTCCTGCAGTAAGCAGGGACACCCTCACCTGGACCAGGCTGCTCAGAGCCTTGGCCAACCTCATCTTGAATATCTCCAGAGATGGTGCCCCAACCAAGTATTCCTGTACTCCCTCACAGGTGTTTGTTTTCCACATGGCTGACAGCTGAGTCCTGTTCTAAAAGGATGACTAAGGCTGCAACAGGGACAAAGCCAAATTTCCTCTTGGATTCTCTTCTTCCTTCTGCTCTGCCTCATGTGGCTGGCAGAGCTTTACCATTGTGAAACAGAGGGTGCTGGAAATAAATACTTCTTAAGCAGACAGGCTTTTGTTGAGTTTTGACTCCAGGCTCCCAGCCCAAAGTCTTGAGCAATCTGCACTGAGAAAGCTCTGTGAGTCTGTGCTAAGGCTCTTTTTCAGAGCCTTCTAGTCTGAGCCAATTAGTAGTAAATAGAACCACTTTTCTGAAGGACCATGTTCTGGGCAGAGTATCTTAATTATCAATCTTGTCCTAACACATTCTCTGAGATTTCCATCAAAATAGGCTTTGGATTTAGATGCAGATAAAATCACTCTTAGGTTTCTATATCTGGACTTCTTTATGTGGACTAGTTGCAGAATAAATCAGGGAGTCATACTGTATTCTTACACCTCTTGCCTATTCATTAATCCTTCCCTTTTTTTTTTTCTATACAAATGGGAGGAAGAAATGGTATGTGTACATAAATTATTCTTTCTGAAAATAAAGAACACATTCAACAGCTTATTTTCTGTCAAAACCACAGTTTCATAATATAAAATCCAAGGTTGGTCTGTGCTCTAAAACAGTCAGCAGGTTGCTCACCTTTATATGGACATACAAGAGGTCAAATCATTTTGTGGGGTTACTTTCTCCTTTTCAATTTTTTTTTTATGTTACCACATCAGAAGCTTGTGGCTGTAATGTCTTTGCACAAGACTACAAACTGAGGGACTTTTTAGAATGAGGATTTTTTGGCCATACTTGTATCAACTTAATGTTTCTGAAGCGGTTTTTGACCCTCTCTCATTTTCTTAACAGTTATGAAACACAGCCTCTCCTGTCTATCAGCTAGAATTTGCTGTCACCTGTTATCCTCACTATCAATACAAGCTGGGAGATGAGGTGCTGGAAGGCAACTCTGCAGAAAAGGACTTGGGAGTGTTGGGTGGATGAGAAGCTGGACGTGAGCCAGCAGTGGGCACTGGCAGCCAAGAAGGCCAATAGCATCCTGGGCTGCATCAGGAGAAGTGTGGCCAGCAGATGGAGAGAGGCGATTCTGCCCCTCTGCTCTGCTCTGCTCAGACCTCACCTGGAGCACTGCATCCAGTTCTGGAGCCCTCAGCACAGGAAAGACATGGACCTGATGGAGCAGTCCAGAGGAGGCCACAGAGATGATCAGAGGCTGAAACACCTCTGCTATGAGGACAGGCTGAAGGAGCTGGGGTTGTTCAGCCTGGAGAAGAGAAGGCTCTGGGGAGAACTTGGGAGGCTCCAGGAAGGCTGGAGAGGGGCTGTTTCCAAGGGCCTCTAGTGAAAGGATGAAGGATAATGGGTTTAAATGAGAAAAGAGGAGATTTAGACTGGATATGAGGAAGAAGTTCTTGACCTTGAGGGTGGTGGATCAGTGGAATAGGCTCCCCAGAGAGGTGATTGAGGCCCCATCCCTGGAGCTATTGCAGGTGAGGTTGGCCAAGGCTCTGAACAGCCTGCTCTAGTTGAGGGTGTCCCTGCTGACTGCAGGGGGGCTGCACTAGATGCCCTTTGGAGGTCCCTTCCAGCCCTAAATATTCTATGATTGTAAGTACTAAGCATCTCTAGCCAGTCTTTACCTGACAGCTTTTTATCGCTCAGTGTTTGGTGAATCATAAAAATTGTATGCGACTTTCACCACAACAGGCACTTTACAAAGCCTTCACTTCTTCTGCAGCTGAAAAGAGAAGAATGAGGAGCAGAAAGAACTCCCATGTTTCTTCATCTAACGGTAAATCCCAACATGCACATTCACATGTCCATATCCTATTCAGCAGAACAGGAAGGCAATTTTACAACAGCTATGAGATCCTGAGTAGTAGCAGCTATGCTGTTTTTATTTTCAATCACACTTAAGGCACTTGCTTTCACCCTTAATTTTGTTTTCACCATTATTATTCCACCTAAAGCAATGCATTTGATTGTCTCTACAACCTACATGTGACACTGCTACATGATGGGGTTTTTCTTACTCTGGATTTATTTCAGAGGAAATATTTATTATCATTGGCTAGTTCACCTGTTACAAACTGCTACAGCCAGGCTTGGACTGTGACAATATATTGCTTTTCCAGATGTTTCTGTTTTCTGAAAGAAAACCCAAATGTACCAATATGTCAAATATTTTGAAAGAAACAAAGCATACAGGACAAATGAGAAAAGACACAAAATAAAATGCCAGCTGATTCACAGGGTACACAAATTTTTTGCTTTCTAAAATATTAACAGTGCTGTTAACCACACCTGGATGGACAGATAGTGTACCAGATGGGTATCTTTGTAGGAAATTGTGTATCTCTTCCCCTGGGAAATATTAAGAGTAGCATATTTATTAGAGAGTCAGTCATGCTAAAGGATTTATTTGTTCAATTGACTGTTGCTAATAAGCAATAATTACAGCATGACAAAAGACAAAACACCAACATTTCAGCGCATAACTACAGGTTGATCATGAATATCTGTGATTATTATGAATGAGGAATAACCATTTAGGTACATAAGAGAAAAAAAACCCTGAATTATTAATAATAAATATTTTTTAAAAATTAATACATTAGTTAGAATAGTATGGCATTATTATATAGAGTAAAAGTGTTCTTGGTCTTTTAAAACCTATACATTACTTATG
>VYZU01087818.1:0-33596 GCA_013401355.1 Ceyx cyanopectus | reverse complement strand
GGGGGGGGGGGGGGGGGGGGCCCTTGGGGCTGGTGCGGGAGCCCCTTGGCCGCGTTCATCTGCTGCTCGGGCTGCTCCGAGGAGCTGAGGCCGGTGCGGAGTTTGCAGTTCGACCAAGGAGGTCCTGCTTGCTGTTTCTTGTCCGCGGTGCAGGACTTTGTGTGGGAGCTGAGACGTGTAAAGGCGGCTTTAGGAACGGGCAGTGTCTCTTAAAAGCGGGTTACTGCCACACTGTGTCCCATCATGGGCTTCGCTGGATACAAAACTGTGGATGGCCAGGCCCAGCGAGTGGTGGTGAATGGAGCTAAACCCAGTTGGTGGCCGGTCACTAGTGGTGTTCCCCAGGGCTCAGTGTTGGGACCAGTACTCTTCAACATCTTTATCAATGACCTTGATGAGGGGATGGAGTGCATCCTTAGCAAGTTTGCAGATGACACTAAGTTGGGTGGGGGTGTCGATCTGCCTGAGGGGCAGGAGGATCTGCAGAGGGATCTGGCCAGGCTGGAGCGATGGGCTGAAACCAACTGCATGAGGTTCAACAAGACCAAGTGCAGGGTCCTGCGTTTGGGTCATAACAACCCCCTGCAGTGTTAGAGGCTTGGGGAGAAGTGGCTGGAAAGCTGCACAGCAGAGAAGGACTTGGGGTGCTGGTAGACAGCCGACTGGATATGAACCAGCAGTGTGCCCAAGCAGCCAAGAAGGCCAACAGCATCCTGGCATGGATCAGAAACAGTGTGGCCAGCAGGAGCAGGGAGGTGATTGTACCCCTGTACTTGGCATTGGTGAAACCTCACCTTGAGTACTGTGTCCAGTTTTGGGCCCCTCACTACAGGAAGGATGTTGAGATACTGGAACGGGTTCAGAGAAGGGCAACGAAGCTGGTGAAGGGTCTGGAGAGTTTCTCCTATGAGGAGAGGCTGGGCGAGCTGGGATTGTTTAGTCTGGAGAAGAGGAGGCTCAGGGGGGACCTTCTTGCTCTCTACAACTACCTGAAGGGAGGTTGTAGGGAGGTGGGAGTTGACCTCTTCTCCCAAGTTCAAAATGACAGGACGAGGGGCAGTGGCTTCAAGTTGCACCAAGTGAAATTTAGGTTAGAGATCAGGAAAAATGTCTTTCCAGAGAGGGTGGTTAGGCATTGGAATGGGCTGCCCAGGGAGGTGGTGGAGTCCCCATCCCTGGAGGTGTTTAAGAACCGTGTGGCTGTGGTGCTGGGGGACATGGTTTAGGGACCCTGGCAGTGCAGGGTGAACGGTTGGACTCGATGGTCTTAAAAGGTCTCTTCCAACCAAACGATTCTATGATTGTAACAGCATGGGAAATATCTAAAGCACACCCACGCAAACAGGATGGCACAAATGGAATTTTGCTGTGGTTTGTGCAGCATTTGCTACATGTGATGAAAATGATGTAAGGGAAGGAGCTAACACTGCTAATTTCAGAGTATGGTTCAAATTAGGGTCACACACCACAGAGTAAGAAAGTGAGGTAATGGGTGTGCCGTGCTAGCAAAGTGTCCTGGGTATGCAGCAAGACAGGAGTCTCACAAAAAAAAAAAAAAAAAAAAAAAATTATGGGCAAGCAACATCTTACTGGTTGCTGTAGCTATTAAGTATTATATATTAAGTGAGACTGCACCATTTTTCTTGGTTAGAACATACAGCCATCATGACAGAATGTGTTCTTCAGCTTTGAGATGCACTGAGCAAAGATCCTGAGAGACTTGGTCTAGATGATCCTGCTCAGGCAGGGGGGTTGGACTAGATGATCTTCTAGGTTCCTTCCAGCCCCTAATTTCTGTGATTCTGTGATTCTGTGATCTCAGCAAAGTTTTGGTGCCTTTGGGTGTGTCAGCAGGGTTTGAACCTTTCAAGCCTGCCAGTGGTGAAGTCACTGACAGCACAGCAGAAGCATGAGAAATTGTGATGGGTATCACAGTTTCCACTGGGAAATTTTGAAAGGCTTATGTACTTTTATGGTCTGACTTTTCTTGTTGAAGCCCTGTGGTTTTTTTCTTTCCCAGATGCCTTTGGTATTTTGGGGAATGCTGCTGCCAAATACCAGTCCATGTTACTCTATCCTGGATGTTATAGTTCTTGGATATCTTCTTCCCTACCCAAATGTTTTTTCCATCAAGTCTTTTCTGTGCAGTGCTGTTCCTCTTGTTTTGAAGTATGTGTCAGTGGAGGTAGCTGGACAGATAAGCCTGCTGATGTTACTTCTGTTGGTGATCAGACAAAAGGAAAGTGGGTTCTGGAACAAGCTGCCCAGGGAGGTTGTGGTGTCTCCTTCTCTGGAGACATTCCAGACCCGCCTGGATCTGTTCCTGGGTGACTTAGTTTGGGTGACCCTGCTGTGGCAGGGGGGTTGGACTAGATTATCTTCTAGGTCCCTTCCAATCCCTAACATTCTGTGATTCTGTGGTTTGACCAGCCACCAGCAGACTGAAGTGCTGTCTTGCTATCTGCCTGTCTTTTGGCAGTGTTTCTTCAGAGCTGAGAGGAGGCAAGCTCTGTGGGAAGGAATCCATCTCGAAGACACATAAAAACTCTGGCAAATCCTTACCTTGTATATGTGAACTGTCCCTTTCAGTGTATGTGATAGTGCTGAATGCATGTGACTTTCACATAGTTGTTAAGCTTCTGTCATATTTGAGATGGCACTGTAAAAATGAACCATTGTTTCATTAGAGAAGATCATGTCTTTTTGGTTTTCCGTCCACCTATGTATTTCTGTATAAAAAAAAAACCCTAACAACTGCATGCAGGCATCCAGGAAGAGACATCCAAAGACCCAGACACCATTTTTTTCCTCCTCTATGATAACATCATGACATTTTTTGAAAAACTATGAAGATAATGTCTTGCCAGCTGAATTTATTTTTTTTTAGTCCTCTTTCCAGAGCAGCCACTGCTCAGATCTGTTATTATTTCAGTTTTATACAAGTTTTAATAACACTGTCTGAACTGAAGTGCAGATGCTGGGATACTAAAACACTTCTATGATTTCTGCATGGAAATCCTTTAGATATAAGTATCCTCCTTCTTCAGGAGGCTTCATCTTAACACCGAAAAGTCTGAAGACAGAATTGAGTGGTCAGAACACTAAGTTATGAATACCTAAGTGACCAGTTAGTCTTCCTGTAGAGTTGTGGTAGCTGGTCTACAGACCACTGTGCTGTAGGCTAATGATAATCAAAGCCTGAAAAAACCCTTGAGAATTTAATGAAGTTTTGGCATCACAGATTCACAGATATTAGGGGTTGGAAGGGACCTAGAAGATCATCTAGTCCAACCCTCCTGCCAGAGCAGGGTCACCTAGACCAAGTCACCCAGGAACAGATCCAGATGGGTCTGGAATGTCTCCAGAGCAGGAGACTCCACAACCTCCCTGGGCAGCCCCTTCCAGGCCCTGTCACCCTCACAGTGAGCTGTCCTACTGCTTGTTATTCAGTCAACTCATCTGACTCAGCTTCATGGAGGCCTTGTGGATACAACAGATGGTTGTCAGGACTGTATTTGCTTCCTGTCAGGGTTCGTCTGCTGTAGCCTTTGTTGTTTACAACAGAGTAACTAAAATTACTCTTGTGAACAGTTTAAAAATGTAATCAGTGTTACCCATGCTGAACCTGAAGTATTGTGAGTTATATTCTGTGCCTTCTGTAAGAAAATAATTTGCATTCTTGCTTTTCAGATCAATGCATTAGATTTAAAAATATTTGTTAAAGCAGATTTTCTTTTCAGTGCCTCTTGACAAATCTTTTTTCTCAAAAAGGCAATTTATTGGGTTTTTTTGTTTTTGTTTTGTCTTATTAGGTGATCACTGGAGGGCATTATGATGTTGACTGTCGGTTGGAAGATCCTGATGGCATTGTGCTGTACAAAGAGATGAAGAAACAATATGACAGCTTCACGTTTACTGCGTCCAGGAACGGAACATACAAATTCTGCTTCAGCAACGAATTCTCTACTTTCACACACAAAACTGTGTACTTCGACTTCCAGGTTGGAGAGGATCCTCCACTGTTTCCCAGTGAGAACAGAGTAACTGCACTTACCCAGGTAAAACATTGTGTTTTGACAGTAGCTGTTAGGTCAAGGCAGTGTTGGGTTTTTTTCCCCTTGAGTTCAACTGTAGTTGAACTGTATCACTGAATTGAGAAGGAATCAAGTGCTTAAGAGAAAATAAGAGTAGTAACTTAGACTCTAGGACATTAATCATTATTATGAAGGGAACCTCTTTTTTAATGCCAAGGTTATGTGCCTGTTGAAGTGTGGATTTCACAAACTGTAAAAATCAATGAATCAGGGTTTGGGAAAACTTTGAGAATGGTTTTAATATTTAAAATGGTAGAGTCTTTTTTAGGGGAGGACTTAAGTTGACCTCATATAACTGCCATTTTTTAAAGGAGAAGAAAATCCTATCAAATTAGAAAAAAAAATCAGCCATATTTAGCTGGCTTATAGGTATTTATCCTTTATAAAATGTTATGATGTGTCAGATCATTTTTGTTATATTTTTGATTTGTACCACCTCTACCTTACCTAAATCCATCCAGACTTCCCTTGGAACACTTGCTTCATGAATTTCCATTCATGTTTTTACATTATAGCCATTGCCAATCCTTGCTTTAAACAACTATTAAACAATGCTGGGCATGGTCACTATTTTTGGTATAAATACTGCTTTTCAAATGCCAATCTCACTTTACCTCACATAAGTCTGCAGGAGCTGAGATCTGTAATTAGAAAAGATGAGTTGGTGAGTTCAACTACAGCTCTTGCCTCTTTCTTCTTGTCACTTCTCTGCTTTATTCTGTGTTCTGAATCTTGATCCTGTATCCTTCCACCTCTTCCTTAGTTTGGTCTTCATTCTGCCCAGTCTGTTATGACTGTTTTCCCTTTTCCTATCTTAGTACCACCAGAAGGATTCTGAGAGTGCAGAACATTTAGTTTCTGCATCTAGCATCTCTGCAGCCCCTTGCAGCCTTTGGGAGAAGATGTAATTAAAAAACATTTTTTCTGTGTCTTGTAGCATACACGAATAAGGTATTTCGGGGAGGGAAGTTATTTTTCAGAGTACAGGACATGTTTGGTAAGAAGATTCTTGTTGCAGTTTCTTTGAGGCTTGTACCATCACCAAATGTGGGCAGCCATCCACAGGGAGAGTAAAAGATGAAGCACTAAAACCAGAGTGACTTTGTGTTTAATTCCCTTGTGCAGACTAGGAGAGCTCTATAATTTGAGTTGAGACTAATAGCAGAACTTGTTTTGGAAAACCTCTTCCTGAATTTTGTTCACAGAAGTATTTTGGACCTGTCTTGAAAGTCACTGCCTGGAAAAGATTAATAGATATGAGTAGCTGAGTGTGGTCTTAGCAGGGCATTTAACATTTGCTTTGCTGTTTGTTCTTCAGGGAATACTGATTTTCAGCCATAAAACAGGAAAAAAAGCGAACTAGAAATTTAAGTATTTTGAGGATCTATTGATTAATCTCTTGGTGATAAAACAGTGAAGAGTACTGGATTTACTTACAGAAGACTGTAAAGTGGAAGAAGTTGATGTGCAGAATGATCTAGGGCTTGGAAAACTGATAATACTTTTTCTTTAATGAAAAATTGAGAATGAAGTGATGGTATTTGTTACATGATTATGATATGGAGCATTTGGAAATACTCAAAGGTAACAGAACTGCCCTTTATCCACTTGTTGTGTACATAACAAAGAGAAGGGTCTCTTTCAAAAAGCACATCTGGGGTTCAGTAATGAGGATATCAGTGCTTTTGGATCTGAGCAGTGAAGAATGTCATGCTACTGAAACATGGAAGCATTTAACATACACTGTGTGCATCTGAAATGTAATAGGCAACTGCTTGTGTTCCTCATGTGTGGAATTAACTAGGGGATCACTTGACATCTCAGAAGTATTTCTGACGTTAATTTTGAACCTGAATAGACATAAATTTAAGGTTTGTTCAGTTGTTCTTAGAGATCTTTTTACTAGATTTATGTTTTTACACACTTCTGTCTGTAAGAGTCATAGAATCATAGAATCATTTGGTTGGAAGAGACCTTTAAGATCATTGAGTCCAACCGTTCACCCTGCACTGCCAGGGTCCCTAAACCATGTCCCCCAGCACCACATCCACACGGTTTTGAAACACCTCCAGGGATGGGGACTCCACCACCTCCCTGGGCAGCCCATTCCAATGCCTAACCACCCTCTCTGGAAAGACATTTTTCCTGATAGCCCAACCTAAATTTCCCTTGGTGCAACTTGAATCTGTTCCCCCTCGTCCTGTCATTTTGAACTAAGGCGAAGAGGTCGACCCCCACCTCCCTACAACCTCCCTTCAGGTAGCTGTAGAGAGCAAGAAGGTCCCCCCTGAGCCTCCTCTTCTCCAGACTAAACAATCCCAGCTCCCTCAGCCTTTCCTCATAGGAGAAACTCTCCAGACCCTTCACCAGCTTCGTTGCCCTTCTCTGAACTCGTTCCAGTACCTCAGTCTGTTGAATTCCTGTGTGTAAATCCATGTAAGTTGCATTTCCACTGCATTTACAATACAACAACGGACTGAGTTAATCCTTCACTTGCAAAGTTGCATGAATCCCGATTTTTAGATACCAAACTTTGCAGAAAAGGCACTTAGAAGGGTTCTTAACTTAGTGGTGTGTTATTTTGTTTGCTTCTAGATGGAGTCTGCGTGCGTTTCAATTCATGAAGCTTTGAAGTCTGTCATCGATTATCAGACTCACTTCCGCCTGAGGGAAGCGCAAGGCCGCAGCAGGGCAGAGGATTTGAACACCAGGGTGGCATACTGGTCCATAGGGGAGGCAATTATTCTCCTTGTTGTTAGCATCGGGCAGGTGTTTCTCCTCAAAAGCTTCTTCTCAGATAAAAGAACCACAACAACCCGTGTTGGATCATAACTGGTAGTTGTAAAGCTTCAGGTCATTGTGTGCGACTCATCTCCCCAAAAGAGTAACCCTTCCTAGTTAACTGTAGGTACAAAGGATCTAAATATATGCAACTTCCAAGTGTTTCTGTTCCTAATCCCTCAAAAATCACAAAAGCAGACCCAGAAATTTATGAAAGGGACAGATGATTTGAAGTGTTTCAAAAATGCTTTGAAAAACAGATGTTTTCTGATTGCCATGTTAAATATCTGGCACTGACTGGCTTCTTTCTTTCCACTGAGAGAAATAAATTTCCACTGAGAGAAAGAACCTTGACTAACCTCACCTTGAATATCTCCAGGGGTGGTGTTTCAACCACCTCCCTGGCAAGCTATAAGATCCATTGCCATCTGCAATGTAACACTTCAAAATAACCTAACAGTCTGGTGTCTGGTACCAGATAAAATATATATAAAAAAATGATTTTATTTGAATTTCCAGGCTTTATATTGGATTATTAAAAAACAAAACAAAAAAAAACCAACACCAACAACAAAAAAAAACAAACCACCAAAACTAACTGTAGTGCACTGTTTTAATTTGGTGTCAGAAAAAATAATCCAGTTGTAGCCCTTGTCTATTTGTAAAACTTGCAAGCTTGACACTACATCATGGTGCAAATTCTCCATCAACCTGTTAAGTTTCTATCTTCAGATCTTGTACTTGACTATGTTTGCATAACCATTCATTCTTCCATATTAAAATAAATTCCTTTCCTCTGTTACAATGCTTATTTTACTGAACAAATTGTACACTGAGACTACTCAGGAAATCCTCTTTCTGTATACAAAAAATCCAAATCTCCCAAGTTTATTTAAGAACATGCAATAAATGGGGAATCTTGTAACTTTGTCACTGACACTGTACAGTTTCTGTACTCACGTATGCTGCTGCTGCTCTTTTGGAATTGAGACCAGAAGCAGCTTAGTTGGTCAAGCAGCACAGCAGCAGCACTGGACAGGGTTATACTGTGTGTGTTGGGCACATAAAAGTCTTTTTACTTATTATTTGTCCTACTAAGAGGCCTATTTGATACAGATAATGTGTTGCACAAGTGCTGTAAATTTTACTTCCCTGCATGTGGTGCACTGATGCATGTTGGCCATGTGCATCTAATTGCCACTCTTTTTTTTGTTGGTGGTCAGGAAATTTTTTAGTTGTTTCAGGTTCTCGTTTTTGTAGAGTTATAGTTGCTTCATTTCCATTGCTCATGTCTTTAGTAGGTCATGCAGTGTAAAGTCTTGTTTTATTTGGATGTGGAAGGTAGAAAATATACATACAAGTAGCTTGAATTGCGCTGGTCATAATAAAGCTAAACTCTGTCCAGATGACTCTGGAGGAACAAGCAGATTGGACAATTCTTAAATGCACACAAAATAAGGTGAAAAAAAATTGTCATTTTGCTGGGTAATTCAAAAGATGCTTCTTCAGTAAGTTCTGAGCAAGCAAAGAGTGCTAAACCCTTAGTGTTTGTTTCTATTATTTCTAGCAAAAATTTGAAGTTACATGTACATGTGGCACTTGAGCAGTTTGAAGAATTGATCTAAGATTACTTTATTTTTTAAATCTCATAATGGCCAAAAAAAAAACCAACAAAAAACAAAACAACAAAGTGCACCCACTCTCTGTTGTGAACTGAATATCTGCTCTTTGGGAAACTGACAAAAAATCTCAAACAGCTTCAAAATCATTTAAGACAACCACTTGGGCATTAAAAACCTTAATGTATGTAAAATTCAGAGCTATATGTAATGTTTTTCTATCCCATAATGAATTTTAAATAGTGTGGTCTCATTTTGGGGTGCAAGCTTCCCAGAATGTTAAGACTCACAGAACCAAAAAAGCCCTATTTTTTTTTTTCCTTAGGATACAAATCTGTGTATGCACACAATGTTCTTGATTGTACCTGTGTGCTTTATTCTTGTGTTTCAGTAACTGATACTCAGTACTTCTTGTGCTGCATTTCACACAACAGTGAAGCAAGTGGTACATATTTGGTGCAAGCATCAGATGAAAACAACACGTTAGTATTCACTATTACATTCTGGAGCTTGAATATCACTTGTGTAGCTTTAATCACCACAAAAGCTTTTGTTTCAGGTTGAAATGCATTGAGTTGGGTTTTTTTTCTCCACTGAGTTGTTCTGTTTGCTGTCAAAATTAGTAAATGGGGTAAGACCCTAATGATACTGGTCTCTATTCTTCTGTAATGTGTGAAGTGGGACTGTTGAGATCAATATTACTCCCACAACAGAGGTTTTGTGGGCTTGTCATTTGCAAACCTGGAACTTAGGTGTCCAAGCCACTCCTCTGGTGTCCTGCTGCGTAACATGCAGCAAAAGCTTAACAATGCCTTTATTTTTGTGTTATTAAAAACATGGCACAAATACACGTTTAAACATAGCTGTAAATAGTTTTTAAAATGTGACTGAATATGATATAATAAAACACATAGGTTACAAAAAAAAACCAACATGCAGTGGCTGAAGAAATGTGTTGTGACTTTTGATTAAAATTGCATCTTTTTGATATATGAAAAAGAGTAGCTTGGCTAATGGTTGATACACAAGTAAATGCCCTGCATTGAAGGGGATATAACTGTTTTTAAACTGCTAAGGGCCTTGGGTTTCAGCTATTCCTTGGATGTTTTATGTTTACAGAACTTCTTTTCATGTCCTGAAATGTCAGTTCTTGTTTTAGTTTGGGGGTGAAAAAAAAATGTTTAGTTTGAATAAGAAAAAAAAAAAAGCAGACCCTGTGAATATTGTATGGGAAAATAAAAATTAATATATGAATGAGGTCTGAGTGTGGTGTTTGCAGCATCAGAGTGGGGATCATTATTCTTCAATAAAGCGTTGGGTTAGTTTGAGCAGGGAACTTGTATTTTAACACATTACATTTGCCACCTGACACGTGGTGATTACTGCTGTTGCTGCACGTCACTGAGTGTGCTGGCTCACTGCTGTTCATAATGAGCTGTGTCATGGAAATTTTCAGCAGGGTATGGTTACCAGCTCTCTGCTCAGTGCACTAGCAGGACAGGCAGTAGCACACAAGAAATGTGTGCAGAGTGCAATTCAAAGTATTTGACTAGTATTGATGTCAGGAAAGACTTGGGACCTACTGTACCACTTCACAGCTTTTCTATAGACACAAGGTTCATATGGGATCAGCTAAAATGTGCATCCAGTTAGTGTTCTCTAATGATGAGATATTTACATCAAATACTATGTAATAACTGTGGCTTGAGTATTTTACATGGTGTAGCTGCTTGCTGACTGTTGGCACGCACCAGGTGAAACCAGAGTAGGCATCATTGCCTTATGTGGGCACCTTCCAAAATGGCTTTTTCTTGCTGTTTGTGTCTCCCCTCTGCCAGTTGCTATACACTGAGATTTTTTTTCAAGAATATTTGCAGTACATGGATTTACAAAAAAGAAAATGCTTTTGACTAGAAGTCTGGGTGAATTTTACTCTCTTTCAGTGATCTGGTGTTGCTAGAGCCAGGTAGGTGCCTGGGGGTTTTTTTTAGGTGCCTGGTACACAGGATTTGAAAGTAGCTGAAGGAAAGTTGTGGTCTGAAGCACTTTTCTACTGAAAGCTGGTCATCTTGCACATACATAAAAATAATAAATGTACAAAATGTCTATGGGTCAGCAGATCAGCTGGATTGTGTGATGAAGGTTTCCATCAAGGAGGAAGTAGAAATGTGCTGTGGACCACTGCAACTCCTTTTTGAACTGTTTCCCAGAAGGCTAGGCTGCCTTGAGGGCGCAGATGCAGCAGGGACATCACAACCTGGACTTTGTGTGACTTGCACAATGGCAACATTTCTTGAAATACTTATTTAAAGCTTGACCCTGCAGTTCACTGCAGAGTTGGGAACTAACACATCAGTGTGCAGAAAGCTGGTGTACTGCTCCATGTTAGTCCAGGAGAGGNAGCCTCCTCCAGGCTCAAGAGCCCCAGCTCTCTCAGCCTCTCCTCAGTAGGGAGATGCTCCACTCCCTTCAGCATCTTGGTGCCCTGCACTGGACTCTCTCCAGTAGCTCTTTTCTACTCATTTTCTTCCTTTACCTCTCTAAAGTTGGTTACACCATAAATCTATTGTCTACAAAACATAAGTCTTTATCCCTACCATTTGTTGATTGTTTCCTTGGGGAGAACTAATAAATTGGTTTATTGTTCCTCAGAGTCATTGTGACTCTGCTGCCCCAGTGGCCCTGCTGTGCAGAGACTACCAGTTTCAGGGGATCTCAAAAGATCACCTCCCTCATTGTCCACTGAGTGGGATGAGACAGTTTCCTCTCTTCTGTATTTTATTTCCAGCAGATTCCTGGTAAATTCAAGTCACCCGTGAGAGTAAGGGATGGGTATCCTGAGACTTCTCCCAGCTGCTCATAGAATATTTCATCTGCTTCTTGATCCTGGTTGGGCAGACTGTAACAAACTCCCACCATCACATCTGTCTCGTTGGCCCTCCCCTGGTTCTTATGCATAGACACCCAACCCTATCACCACCATCATTATGCTCAGTCAATCGGAACACACAGGGCCACTCCACTACCTCTGCTTCCCGCCCTATCCCTTCTGAAAAGTTTTTAGCCATCCAGTGCAGCTCTCCAGTTTGCCAGTCATGCCACCAAGGTTCCATGATGGTACCTGTTCCACAGTTTTCCTGCTGCCCAGCAGCTTCCAGCTCCTCCATGCTGTCTGCACTGGTGTAGCTGCACATCAATTGGGCCGCTGATCCCAGTATCTTTCTGGGGGAGAAGGCCCCACTCCTACCTGACAATTTTCAGGTGCTTCTGTGATTTCTAGCCCACCAATAACCCTTCTGTTCTTGCAGCCACATGGCAACTCCATCCCCTACCACTGCTGGGACAGCAGACTGCAGGACTTCAAACTGCTGTCCCTCAAACATTAATGTGCTGTCCCCAGGCTTATGTCTGGTGAACCTGGTTTCTATCCCTTTCCCGCTTCAAAGTAGTTTACAGGTGAGCCCAGACAGCTCGTGTGCAACCATCTTTTTGCCCCTCTGGGACAGGTGAGCACCATCTGCTGCCAGTTCTGGAGACTGACCCACAAAAAAACCCATCATCCTGCTGGCGACAGCAGGCTCAAAGCTGGGCACTGATCTGCTGGGTCCTCCTGTTGCTTCCCTCATCATTCCCTGCAACTGGAAGGATAGAAGAGAACACTACTTGTGCTCCCAATACCTTAATCAATAGTTCCAAGGTTCTGAAGTCTCTCTTGACTGTCTTAATGATTAAATTATGTTATAGTCAGCTCTCCACTTTGAGATGCATAATTACTGTCATGTGCAGTGTTTGTACTTTGTATTACTGTATATTCTGAAACCCACCAGGAAAAAAATAAATGGAAACATCACAGTCTTATTTGAGGCAAGAAGAGATTTTGAGGTGAAAATAATTGTCAGGTTTACAGTGCATTTGTGCATGATCCAGCTTGGAATCGGGTGGCTTTTGTATGTGCCACTTGTAATAGACCTGCCCACTCTCTCCAAAGGGAAGAAGGGTGGAAAATCCCGGTGGTCCTTGTGTTCCTGGAAGATGTGACAGGGACTGAGATCCTGATGGAAAATGCTGTGCGAGAGATGTGGTTCAGCATTGTCGTGCCATGTCTACCGGCCATTAGGTGGGAGTCGAGAGCAGGATAGAGGTGATTCCCTGCTGCTGCAGACCTCAACAGAACCATTATGTGAATAGAGAAAGGTTGTCGGGAAAACCAGCAGGAGCGAAAACGTTTATGTTTACTCTCCAGAAGTTTATTAATGCTACAGTATTACAAGGAGAAAGAAGTTTCTCTCTGCAAGCGTTGGTTTTGAAAAGCAAATCAGAGAGTCAAAAACCCATCGGATCTCCAAAAATTCCTCCACAAATGAACTTGGGAAGGCTGGAGCGACAAGGCAATGGCTGGGTTGATGGCATCTGTGGTTTCTACAGCCATGCCTGCTGTGGCTAAAAATGGGCTAAACCAAATGCAACGCAATCTGACCAAATCAAACCAACATTGTACTTTCTATGAGAGCTACTGCTGATAGGATTCAGCCTAGAAGAGGCCACTTCCCTACCAAAATCTCCCTGGTACCCTAACTGGGAGTTTAGGAGAACATTAGTGCACAGTGTATGCAGAGACAATAGCTGAGGACATGCTTGTTGTCAACATCTGCACCTTCACAAGCTCACACTCCTTATCCCTTCTCTGATGGTATTTCTGCATTTATTTTCCCATCAAAGTGTACTTCACTATTCTCGTGAGAATGTTGTGTGCCTTTGCTTTCTGCTTACTTGGGCTCTTCATGGGAACTAGACATACTCATACTAGTGGGGAAATCCACAATTAAGGGGAGCATCATAAAACATTAATAATTATTTAGAACTAAGTCTTAGCAATCAGCATTACCATTACAGAATTTCCCTCAGCTACTGTGTTAATTTCTATGCATTTACAGATGATGAGGACTAATTCTGCTTTTCAGTAAGACCGTGGCAAGGTTCCTTGAAATTCCTTTAAATATTCAAATTTCACCATATTTCTTGTTGTTAAAAACAGATTAAACTCCTTTTTTGGTACAGCTGGAGCACCCCTCCAGGGGTGGGATGAAAGCAAGAGTTTAACATGGACCCTAATGAGACAGATGCAACTTTCTCACACATTCTTCCCCTTGACTACCATGGTTGTTGAATCAGGTTCCAGAAAAGCATGGCTATGGTGTGTGCATACTAAGGATGCTACTGATCTTGACCCAAAATTGTTGTAAAACATGAGGGAAAACAGCCACTTGTCTCAGCTTAAGAAATACTCCAGTTAACTGACAGTAGCAGCTTTCAAAATGTTCAAGATTTGTCTTTAAAAGTCCGTATTACAACTATCAGGATAAATATCTCACTCAAGCATAAGGTGGTTTATTACAATAGTTCTAAGCAAATTTGATTTGACCCACTCGTGCCTTCTCACCCACCTACAGACAACAACCACGACATGTGTGAGTGGTCTATCTGCTTTATGCTCTCACACCTCCTGTATCTGGGCTCCTCTGAATGCCAAGGCACAGCCAAAGGAGGAAGGAGTCTGTTCTATAAAGCAGGGTCTCAGACAAACCTTTAGAGCAGTGTGCTGCTGTGATTCCCACTGCCAGGTGATGTGCCAGCTGATCATCTCTCTGCACCCTCTGGAGACAGTTCTCCACGACTGCACTGTCACAAATCCATCTGCCATCTGATGCAGGGAACATGGCTGTGGTACTTGCCCCTCCAACAGACTGGCACCCAGATGCAAGCACTGAAGAACTGATGCTGTCAGCAACTGCTGGGCATGAGAAACAACAGAAACAACAGGGGAACTCCCAGGATTATACCATCTGTTCCTTGGGTGCTCACTCCCTTTCCCACCTAGCTCCTTCACTGCTTCCAAAGGCACCTGAAACCGAGCTCTTCCTGCACACCCATGAGCCTCTGGGCACGGCAACAGGCACAGACTCTTCCAGCAGCACAGACATCTGCCCACCCTGAAGAGGTTGCTCCCTTGTCACCATCACCTGCAGAGCCAAGTGCTGGAGGTGGCAAGGCTGTCATCCAAAGCTTAGCAGCGAGGGGGGGTGAGGTGGCAGCATGCTGCTCAGTGATGTCATTCTCCACCACGCTGTGATGTCTCAGCACTGCAGGCATCAGGAGAAAAAAAAAAATAAATGCCATTTCTTCACAAACAATTGTAACTGGAAATAGTTCTGCTCTTAATTAAAGCTCTCATTTTACATTCTCTTTTCAGATAAGCTCTTTAGTTGTTTGCTTTTGGGAGCACCTTGAGGCATTTGCATTGAAAATGTGGAAGTTAACAAGTGCAAGACCTTTATCTGCCCAGTTGCTACCTGAGCTCCAAAAAGCAAATCCTTTGCATGGGTTTGGTCAGCTGACCTAAGCCATCTCCAGTGGGATCATTGTACAAAGGGCAATAGCCAAAGTTCATCAGCCTTATCCTCCACTTTTGCAGAGCTGCCAACTGGTGGATCACATCCCTTGTCCCTGGGACAGTAGTCTTACCTGCTGAGGGGGGAGATTTTTGTTGTCATGCTAGTTGTGGCCCTCACATATCTCTGCGGTCTCCACTTCCATCAGTAGAGGCTGGGGGCTGACGTGTTGGAGAGCATCTCTGGAGAAAGAGACCTGGGGGTCCTGGTGGACAGGGGGTGCCTATGAGCCAACAATGTGCCCTTGCAGCCAGGAGGGCCAATGGCATCCTGGGATGCATTAGGAGGAGTGTGGCCAGCAGGTCAAGGGAGGTTCTCTCCCCCTCTACTCTGCACTGGTGAGACCCCACCTCGAGTACTGTGTCCAGTTTTGGGCACCCCAATTCAGGAAAGACAGAGATTTACTGGAGAGAGTCCAGCACAGGGCACCAAGATGCTGAAGGGAGTGGAGCATCTCCCTGCTGAGGAGAGGCTGAGAGAGATAGGGGTCTTTAGCCTGGAGAAGAGGAGATTGAGGGAGGACCTCATCAGTGTCTATCAATATGTTAAGGGTGAGTGTAGGGAGGATGGAGCCAGACTCTGCTCACTGTCATCCAATGACAGGACAAGAGACAATGGGAGTCAGCTGGAGCACAAGAGGTTTAGGGGAAGCACAAGAAAGAACTTTTTTCCCAGTGAGGGTGCCAGAGCCTGGAAGGGGCTGCCCAGGGAGGTAGAAAGCTGCAGGTAGGGGCCTGCTGTTCCCATTTTCTGCCTTGAGTGACATAGGATGGGCTTGTGAAGTAGCTAGGATTCATTATACAGCAAAATATTAAGTAAAAATGTAGACCACAATGGTTTAGACCTGTGAGGAAGACAGCTTCTTTCTGGGTAAATCCATTCTGAGTGTCTGATAACCGTCAGGTGGCAGAAGAACTGAATCAAAGTTGAAATTAAAGGCATGTTTCCTCAGTGAGATAATCTTACGACTTACAGATCTTGTCATTCCAGCAAGTGCATCAAAGTCTAGTCAGGTATACTGGTCCAGTAGGACAGACTATTCTCATTCCAACTGTTCCAGTAAACAAAGGTTCCTGTTTTGGTTTGGGGGTTTTCTTGATTGGTTTTTATTCAGACTGAAAACAAAGCAGTTTCTCAAGAAAATACATTGCAACATACAAATCCCTTTTGAAATGGTCTTAAATTTTTCTCCCAAATATTATCTAAAAAGGGTCTGCTTAATTTAATTTTCATTTACATTTTCAATGCTTTTTAGATTTTAAAAAATTCAAAATCTGTTTTCTTCATTTTTAGTTTTGGTTTTGCAAATCTAAGGCCATTTCCATTTGTCTATCATCTTGCACTTCAAAGAAACAGAAGAGAATACAAGAACATCAGTTTCTTCCCAAAACCACCTCATTTTTTCTGGCCTCCTTTCTTCTGTGAGAAAGAGTAAATAGAGGCTAGAAAATTGACATAAAAAAAAATAAAAACAAAATAAAAAGAAAATTTTTCAGACATGTAACAAAATAAATAATCAATTTTGAGGCATAAAATGTTCTTTCTTTTTAAGTTGAAATATAAAATAAAACAAAAAAAATGTTTTCATGTGCTCCTACAATAGAATCACAATTGGAAAGCACCTGGGATGTTTTTTGTGAAGTATTCTGGTAAAATGCATATAGCAGTTCAGCTCCCTGGCAGTGGCAGCAGCAAGGGAGGCAGATTATACTTCTGCAAACCTATTATCTTTCCATTCTGACATATGTATGACCCCAGTGACTTCAGTCAGTTTTCACAGATGTCCTGAACAGCCATTTGCTGCTCCTACCGGGGATCACAACTCGTTTCTGTTGCACTCTTGGTCCCATTGGGTCAAGAGAACTTGTTTTTGAGTGGTATGAACTCTGATGTTGCCAGTGACAGATCTGCTGAGTAGGAATGAAACTTGGATATTTTGCTGAGAGCAATATTTCTGCTGTGTGCCTTTTTTTCTTCACCTTCCTTCATTTCTCATTCCTCTGCCTCCCTTGATCCAGCTGGGCAGAGGCTGAGAGAGCTGGGGCTCTTTAGCCTGGAGAAGAGGAGACTGAAGGGGGACCTCATCAATGTCTATCAATATGTTAAAGGGGAGTGTAGGGAGGATGGAGCCAGAATCTTCTCAGTGTCATCCAATGACAGGACAAGAGGCAATGGGAGCAAGTTGGAGCACAAGAGGTTTAGGGGGAACACAAGGAAAAACATTTTCCCAGTGAGGGTGCCAGAGCCTGGAAGGGGCTGCCCAGGGAGGTTGTAGAGTCTACTTCTCTGGAGACATTCCAGACCTGCCTGGATGTATTCCTGGGTGACTTGGTCTAGGTGATCCTGCTGTGGCAGGGGGTTGGACTAGATGATCTTCTAGGTCCCTTCCAATCTCTAACATTCTGTGATTCTGTGAATCACCTGTGAGGTTTCAAGACAGCATATAATCTCTGGCCCCTCCGAAGTTTTTTTATGCCAAGTCCATGACAGGGTTGAGGTTTTCATTTGGAACGGCTAAACCACAGCTGGTACAGGAACAAAGGAGGACTGTCCTCTGCCTTGGGACTGGTGTTGCCCAAAGTCCACTGCTGGATACACAGTGGACTTACTCCCATAGATGTCAACGTGCAAAACGAATGGCACAGCACCATTTAATTATTTAAATTCTTTTATATTTATATTTATTCTCACCATGTGGTGTGCAGCTTTGGATATCACACTGTATCCATGTCTATTGCAGAACAGAGAACAGGTGATTTCCACTTTGCTCAGAGTAGATGGGAAATTTTTGAAGCACATCCAAATCTCACCTTCTTTCCCCTCTTTTTCTTCAAAAGCTGCACCAATAAATACCTAAATGTACATCAAGTAAAAAGTAATCTGCACAGGTGCAGATCTTAAGGATAGAACCAACCCCTTGCACAGCATGCTGAACATGTGCCAAGTAAAACCAGTCCCATGATTTAGTTATTGATACCAAACCACCCAGTTATGCTCTGACTCGAGGTAAGGCTGCAATGGAACAAAACTGCTTTCCTTCTCTGGCAGGATGGCACAGTTCCCTTCAGATCCGTGTTGAAGGCAGGAGATGCATCCCCTCCATCACCTCAGTAGATGGCATCTGCCTCTGTCTCTCAGAGCTAGATACAGTTAGTTATGCATGTTAGGCTTTCCCACACAGCTTTACTACAAACGGTCCTTTCTAAATCTGTATTTAGATCTGATTAACCCGTAGAGTAAAATATAAAATCACTGCTTGAGAGTTGTAGTCTATTGAACTTTTTTTTCTGTAAAATAATATGCTGAGATACTACTATACCTTCTAAGAGCCCCAGCTCACAGATTATTTTACTCTGAATGTAGGCATAAATCTTTATATGACACCCACTGCCCTATTTTCCTGCTCTAGGGGTCTAGCTTCCCTCTGCCTCAATATTTCTATAGGCCTCTTCAATGAAGTACTGACATACTAAATACTTTTTTCATTAATACAATGTTGATTTATTTCCACATTTACATAGTGCATCACCAGGCCAGTTTTCCCCAGTTTGCTTTAGGCTCCTTCCTTTAAAAAGTAATGCAGGATCTCAGTGATTGACTAATGCTACAATCTTCTGGGCATCTGTTTTCACTGTAGGGTGCCCTGACAGTGTCTTCAATCAGATGTTTTTTAACAGTTTGTATTTAACATTTTAAAAAATTTTGTTTAGGAAGATTTTCCATCATAGTGTTAGTTAAAAAGAAGAGTCAGGGAAAATAAAGTATTGTTTGTGAGAGTTAATAACAAAATTGCCTCTGACTGTAAAGTTCTTCTTAAAAGTTACCTTCAGTGATTTCTGGGGCAGAAACACCAAATTTCAGAAACTGAAGTAAATTGCCTAGCTCGAGTTAATCTTTAATAAAAAAAAAATAAATCTTAATCACATGTTCACTTTTAATGTCAAGCCTGTGCATACATGCTTTGATGATCATAGCAATTTTGAGTTAGTTTTTTTGAGATCAAAGAATCATAGAATCATTTGGTTGGAAGAGACCTTTAAGATCATCAAGTCCAACCGTTCACCCTGCACTGCCAGGGTCCCTAAACCATGTCCCCCAGCACCACATCTACGCGACTCTTAAACACTTCCAGGGATGGGGACTCCACCACCTCCCTGGGCAGCCCATTCCAATGCCTAACCACCCTCTCTAGAAAGAAATTTTTCCTGATCTCTAACCTAAATTTCCCTTGGTGCAACTTGAAGCCATTCCCCCTCATCCTGTCATCCTTAACTTGGGAGAAGAGGTCGACCCCCACTTCCCTACAACCTCCCTTCAGGTAGTTGTAGAGAGCAAGAAGGTCCCCCCTGAGCCTCCTCTTCTCCAGATCAGATGTTGTGTTCTGATATCATGCAAAGGGAGAGCATTAGGAGCATGAGAATGGTGGCAGCTGGAACAGCTGACAGGCATTTTGACATGGGGGCACACACATAGCATGTATTGTATGTGCATTAAGCATCTAACATAATATATTTATTGTTGAGAAATGTCTTTTATCTAATGACCACACCAGATGCAAATGTCCTGCAGATGTGAAAGTGGAAGGAGGTACCATGCATCTGTGTGACTTGTGCCATGTTACAGGACATCATCTTGTACCTACAAAATTGAGCATGGATACGAAGTGTCTTTGAGTATATTTCTGCCTATCTCAGTGCAGAGAGCTGTGTTGATACTGCTGGTTCTTTAGACATAGTCTTCTAGACCTTGTGAAGTTGCAACAGAGCCAGAAGAATCTGGGAAGTCCTTTGGAAGTAGAACAGCTTTTGTAATCCTCAAGCCAACACAGGCACATTATTTCTCTAAATTGAATTAATGTCTGATGTCATTGTCATATTCAGCACTGTAAAAATAAATTTCAGTCTGAAATGTGATGGTTCTATGGAAACTGCTAGAAACCATCTTCTTCAGGGCATGGTAATGTCTGAGGAAACATTGGCTATGTCTATTAAATTTTGTATCCGTGTTACAATGCAACCTCCTAAAGTACAATGGAAAAGGTCAGATTTTTCATGCCAAGTTTTAGCTTTTACTTTTTTTTCTTCTGTCCTTTTGTCCATACCTTTGATGTCATGAAGTGAACGCAGGCTTAAGTGCAGAATAGGAAGGTGCTCACAAACTGGAAACTTTAATAGCAGGTTAGACATGAACACTTTAAGTTGGAAATGCTTTCAGTTTCTTGAGCTGGCTCTGCCTTGCAGCAGGTGAAAAAACCTGATAACCTCCATGGTCCTTTTGTGAGCCCCCAAAGCATAAATGCTGTGCTTCTGAGTTGCACCTCTCCATCCAAATTCATCCTTATTTCTCCTGAGTGCAGCAGTGTGTGCAAGCAGCAACAGCCCTCCTTCAGCATGGGCTGCATGTTTACTCTCTAGACCATCGCCAAAGAAAACATTGTTAAGCAAAGCAGACACACTCTCTTCTGTCTTACAGAGAGAAAACCATTCCCTCAGCATCACTGAAGCTTCTGATCTTTGGTCTCTGCTGTCACCCACTGCATGCAGCCATCTGTCTGCTGACAGGTGACTGCAAAGTCAGGCACATTTTAAAACACTAAGTCAACAGAAAATGACATAGAAAGAGGCATGTGCTTGTGCCATAGAGTCCTTTACAGGTGCTAAAAGAAGTGTTTTGTTTCCCCAACCCCTGCCACAGTTGGAAACATGAGCTCTTATGCCTTCTCATTATATTATGCATGCTCATTATATGTGTCTGGATGAGGATACCAATTTTCAGCAATGCAGCATCACTGTCTGATGGACAGAAAGGAAGAAAGGAGGGGAGGGAGGGCTCTCATCCACATGGGTGTGGTGTGTATAGTTTGGAATGTTAACTACACTTCATATCTAGGAAAACTGAGGCTCAGAGATGCAACATGGATTGTGGAAGGACACTGGCAACCTACTGATGGAGCATTTCAGAAATCACCAATCTGTATGCATGTGGGAACTGCTTTAAAAACCTGCTCTCCTCTGATCTCTCCTTAGACATTTGCATTGTCAATCCCAACACCACATCCTCCAGACGTACAGCCACAAATTACAAAGTCCCTTTCAACTGAAAGCTTTTCATACAAGTGGAGTATGCTGATACTCTCTCTCTTACTCTGTAAAAGAGACATGAGGCACTTTGCAGAAATCCATCATCAGCTTCCAGACTGATGGTCATGGAACAATGACTGAGACCTTACTTGCCCTTTTCTGCCAGAGCAAGGATACAAAGCACCTTCCTTCAGTCCCACACCTAACAAAAACATCTTTCCTATGTGCTTTGTCTTAAGCTGTGATGGTCTGAATTTCTGGAAACCATGGACCTGCTTCCTTCTAAATGGCTAAGGGCAGCCTGTTTCACTGACTTTAACTTTCCTTCTCTGGTACCCCAGAGGATGAGAGCAAAAGGCAGGTAAAGCAGCCGGACATCTGGCTCTTCAAACAAAACTCACAGCCCTTGCTCTTCTTTGCTTTGCAGGACAAGGTAGCCAACTTTCCTCTTGATGTATTTCCATGCACTGCCAACCCCTTCATGTCTGGACTGCAACTTGCTGCTCCATTCATCTGCTCAGACACTCTGCAAGCAACAAATTGCTGGCTTCAAATAGACCATCCTGGTGCTGCCTTCCCCGATGAAGCTGCAGGACTGTGCCCAAACATCCAGATTACCCTTCCTCACTGTTCAACTGGAAAACAAGTCAATCAAATCCTCATGTAGGATCAACTGTAATTGGAAGTGACTTCAATGTCTGTCCTTGCTTCTAGGCACGTACGGTTGTACTCAATTGATTTGATTGATTATGTGATTACTGTTCATACCAAACAGTCACAGAGGCATAAAATCCTTGGCCAGCAACCCATCTCAACCATTCAACCTTTCCAGAGACTAAGCCAGCAGCCATCACTTGCAATACAAAACCCCAAGAGGTATGTCATGTATTCAAGTCAGCTCTGTATTCAAGTCAGCATGGGAAAAAGCCAAAGATTGCTAAATATGCAGGTAGGACACATCATTATAAAAACAGGTAAACAGGGCTATGATGGGAAACTCCTGTAAATCAATTACAGATTATAAGGTAACAGTTATTTCAATAAACAGAAAGTAACTAATACTATATGTGTACATTTGTGTGTACATTTGTGTGAAAATTATACATAAAAACATGCATTTGTAGATATCTGTTCCTACATCACAGCTTTATTTCTGTATTTTCTGTCTGTCATCCCTCAAAGTGTATTGGAAAGACAAAAATAGAACAGTAGGAGTGTGTGAATGTTGTGCACAGCACAGTATTTTGAAACCTGATTTTTGAAAGAATTTGAAAAGAGTGACGGGGAAAATAAGAACAAGCATTCATCATAGCTCAGCAGAAGGAGGTGTAGAGCACCAGAGGCTTTGACAGAACACAAATGTGGCCCAGCTCTGGTGTCATCCCACAAAGCTGGGGAAGGTGTTAGGAGGTCAGTGCTTGAACAGCTTTAGAAAGCTGGTCTTATTTGCTCTCTCCTGCAAATGCTCACATTTCAAGTCTCTAACTTTAGACACAGCATGTTGGGAGACATTCCAAAATGGGAAAAAAAATATTCATAAAACACCATAAAAAAGCCAGTTACTCAAGGTAGGTCATGGTTAATTGTAGATACCAGTGTTAGAGAAGCTGAGACAGTCCCTCATACCAGCTTCTACTAATCTAAGGAGGAATGTTTGATTGTAGTTATTCAGTCTCTTTGAGCAGATGGGCAAAATCTGTACATCTCAACTCCTCTATGAGAAAGGTGATTTTATGGGTCTTACAGAGTTTAATCAGGTGGAGACACATCCTTGCAGATTCCCTTCAAGGCCTTAGTGGAAAAAAAGAATGTTAAATATGTGGAGTATAACAAAGTAATGTTTGTCACTTGTCTAATGACAGTTATTATGAGGATTAAATAATAATTTTCTGTAAATTGGCTATAGATACTAATTATTGTTAATCAGCATCATGGATTGTGTTTTCCTCTGGTTTCAGAAGTTGCAGTGGTAAAAGTCTTTACCACTTAGTATATCTTAGTGCCATGGTCTAGCTAGGTGTGGTGGTGTCAGGTCTTAGACTGGACCTGATGATCTCAAAGGTCTATTCCAACCTCAATAATAATTCTGTGTAATAATTCTGTGTAATCCTCAGTGATAATCCACAAAAGAAAATAATAATTTGGCNTGCAAGCAACAAATTGCTGGCTTCAAATAGACCATCCTGGTGCTGCCTTCCCCGATGAAGCTGCAGGACTGTGCCCAAACATCCAGATTACCCTTCCTCACTGTTCAACTGGAAAACAAGTCAATCAAATCCTCATGTAGGATCAACTGTAATTGGAAGTGACTTCAATGTCTGTCCTTGCTTCTAGGCACGTACGGTTGTACTCAATTGATTTGATTGATTATGTGATTACTGTTCATACCAAACAGTCACAGAGGCATAAAATCCTTGGCCAGCAACCCATCTCAACCATTCAACCTTTCCAGAGACTAAGCCAGCAGCCATCACTTGCAATACAAAACCCCAAGAGGTATGTCATGTATTCAAGTCAGCTCTGTATTCAAGTCAGCATGGGAAAAAGCCAAAGATTGCTAAATATGCAGGTAGGACACATCATTATAAAAACAGGTAAACAGGGCTATGATGGGAAACTCCTGTAAATCAATTACAGATTATAAGGTAACAGTTATTTCAATAAACAGAAAGTAACTAATACTATATGTGTACATTTGTGTGTACATTTGTGTGAAAATTATACATAAAAACATGCATTTGTAGATATCTGTTCCTACATCACAGCTTTATTTCTGTATTTTCTGTCTGTCATCCCTCAAAGTGTATTGGAAAGACAAAAATAGAACAGTAGGAGTGTGTGAATGTTGTGCACAGCACAGTATTTTGAAACCTGATTTTTGAAAGAATTTGAAAAGAGTGACGGGGAAAATAAGAACAAGCATTCATCATAGCTCAGCAGAAGGAGGTGTAGAGCACCAGAGGCTTTGACAGAACACAAATGTGGCCCAGCTCTGGTGTCATCCCACAAAGCTGGGGAAGGTGTTAGGAGGTCAGTGCTTGAACAGCTTTAGAAAGCTGGTCTTATTTGCTCTCTCCTGCAAATGCTCACATTTCAAGTCTCTAACTTTAGACACAGCATGTTGGGAGACATTCCAAAATGGGAAAAAAAATATTCATAAAACACCATAAAAAAGCCAGTTACTCAAGGTAGGTCATGGTTAATTGTAGATACCAGTGTTAGAGAAGCTGAGACAGTCCCTCATACCAGCTTCTACTAATCTAAGGAGGAATGTTTGATTGTAGTTATTCAGTCTCTTTGAGCAGATGGGCAAAATCTGTACATCTCAACTCCTCTATGAGAAAGGTGATTTTATGGGTCTTACAGAGTTTAATCAGGTGGAGACACATCCTTGCAGATTCCCTTCAAGGCCTTAGTGGAAAAAAAGAATGTTAAATATGTGGAGTATAACAAAGTAATGTTTGTCACTTGTCTAATGACAGTTATTATGAGGATTAAATAATAATTTTCTGTAAATTGGCTATAGATACTAATTATTGTTAATCAGCATCATGGATTGTGTTTTCCTCTGGTTTCAGAAGTTGCAGTGGTAAAAGTCTTTACCACTTAGTATATCTTAGTGCCATGGTCTAGCTAGGTGTGGTGGTGTCAGGTCTTAGACTGGACCTGATGATCTCAAAGGTCTATTCCAACCTCAATAATAATTCTGTGTAATAATTCTGTGTAATCCTCAGTGATAATCCACAAAAGAAAATAATAATTTGGCCCTGAACAAACATTGCAAGACCCAGAAGAAATCACTACTAACCGTTGGTTGAATATGCATGTTCTAATGACACACTAGCATAAGATTCATTGGGAAGGACACCAGTTCACTGCATTATCCACTCCAGCTCCAGTGTGATGACAGGTCAGCTGAACACTGCGAGCTCCTTGTCCCGGTGAGATCAAAACCTTTGCTGGGCTGCACCAGCAGCCTGGAGAGTTCTGCTCCCTGCTTCAGGTGGAGCAGCCCAGCTCACCACACCTTGTGAAGGATGGGGACTATACCTGATGTCCACCCCTGATGAAACTCCAGCTTTGCAGGTGTAGATGGAGTTGAGTCATAGGGGTGAGTTTTTGAGGATGAAAAAGACCATTAGGTATTTTTGGACACCACAAAGAAATGCAGCCTGTTGCTCAGCAGGTCCTCTTGGAGTGCCTGAAGACACTAGGAAGGAGGAGAAGTAGAGAAGCCACAGTGGATGCATTCTTCCTCCATCTTACATTACATCTGTTGTGGTGGTGGCTGCCCTCCCAGCCCACATAGTTTATTCATCAAAGACAAACAAGTTGTGTGGTAAACCACTTCTGGAAGCACTAGCTTACTCTCCTCCCCATCAGCTACACCACTGCTCTCTTCCCAGTGACAGGCTGGAGAGCTCTGACCTTTTCTCCCTCTGTCTTGACTAGGGGGAGGTAGCAGCTAATATGCAGATTTCTTTGAGCAGGTTGTTGGGGTTTTTTTTCCCTTAGGTTCAGAAATAGGCATTTCATGTCTAGCATCAGAAACTAAAATCTGCTCTACCTTGTTGGTACATTGCACAGACAGGTGATACTCAGGAGGGTCATGCAAAGCACACAGAGCTAAAGACAGAATACCCAAATCCTTATGAAAACTTACACACTACATAGTTCAGGGCTCACATACTGAACAGATAGATACTCATAATGCATCATTTTAAAACCACACCCCTGAGGAGACTACACTGATGTTATTTCTGCACACAGACATGTATGCACAAGTAAAATATCCTGCTCCTGGTTACTTGATGCATTTTCATTTGCTGGTCTGCAGCACAAGTGCCTAATAGTTTGGTGTAGGTACCCATACCTAAAGCCTGGAGCAGGAGTGTTGTTACATTTGCCTCCCTTTCTGCCTGGAAGCACACCAAGGCATCCTTTGAGTTTGCTCCTTACAGCCTCCAGGGAGGAAGCTAAAATCAGGAGAGAGGAAATTACCAGATTAGAAAAGATTATTGGGAGCTCCCCCTGGCAAAGAGGCTTCTGCCATAGAGGAGTGGAGGAAGAGCAAGCACTGTCTTACCCTGCCAATTGCCTGTGCATGGGCTAAGGAGGAGATGACCATCCCAGCAATTGAGTGAGTATGGATGCTCTCTGTTCCTGTAGCTGCCATCCCTCTTTCTCAGCATGTTTCCATGGCAACCAATCCACCAGGATTGATCCAGGACCTGCCTACTCTTCTTTGGTTTACGGGCGCTGGCTGTAGGCTCTCTGTCCCAGAGATATCCATCCCCTCCCACACTTCTGTCTGCAGAGGAGGAGGAGCAGGTGGCATGGGTCTGAGTTGGGCAGGCAGCCTGGTATCACATCCCGGGGACCACGCACAGGTATCTTTGCTCTGGTGAGAGGTTATTTCAGAGAACCACCCTCACAAAATACCAAGCTTTTCTCTCATGGGCCCAGCATTCCAAGGGCTCCCCACTTCAGGCTCCCCACTTCGGGCTCCCCTCTGCAACCAGGGGGTTGAGACTTGGAATGCAAATCAGGAATGGCATGGAGTCACAAGGGAAGGATGAGACTGAAGGAAAAAGTGAGAGGAGGGAGAGGGTTATCTGCAGAGTCAGTGGAGACCCTAGCTGAGGAAAAGGGAAGAATCATAGAAAGACCCTTTGGAAAGCAAGTTGCACAGACTGCTTGTGATTCAGTCCCCATACAGCAGAGCAGAAACAACAGCCCATTTTTATTTCCCAGTGATGCTGAGAAAAAAAAACAACTAAAACCATCTTGTAATCTGGAAGACACATCACCCTGCAGTAGCAAAGTCTGTCCATATACAGACCTTTTCATATGGACCCTCAGTGCAGCCAAGAAACTTTTCCTGTCCTCAGCATTCATAGGTTGTGGACAAACAGGGGAGCATTTATTTTGACAGCTGAGGACCCTCATTCTGCTTCTGGCTGTTGTGACAGTCTGCGGCAAAGCAGCACACAGGGAGTAGGACAAGGTGTCTTTAGCACAGCATGTAGAAACAGGCTATGGAATTCTTGCCACTGGGTGTCACTGTGACCATGAGTTAGCAAAATTGAAGCATAAGCATTTTCTTACATATGCAACAGAAGTACACAAACTTGTTCAGAACGGAGGTCTTTTTAGCTTCTGTTTTGGAAGTCATAGAACCATCATAGAATGTTTAGGGCCAGGAAGGACCTCCAAAGGGCATCTAGTGCAGCCCCCCTGCAGGGAGCAGGGACACCCTCAACTAGACCAGGCTGCTCAGAGCCTTGGCCAACCTCACCTGCAATAGCTCCAGGGATGGGGCCCCAACCACCTCCCTGGGAAGCCTATTCCACTGCTCCACCACCCTCAAGGTCAAGAACTTCTTCCTGAGATCCAGTCTAAATCTCCTCTTCTCTCATTTAAACCCATTACTCTTCATCCTTTCACTACAGACCCTTAGAAACAGCCCCTCTCCAGCCTTCCTGGAGCCCCTTCAGGCACTGCAAGGTGGCTCTAAGGTCTCCCTGGAGCCTTCTCTTCTCCAGGATGAACAACCCCAGCTCCTTCAGCCTGTCCTCATAGCAGAGGTGTTTCAGCCTCTGAGCATCTTTGTGGCCTCCTCTGGACCCGCTCCATCAGGTCCATGTCTTTCCTGTGTTGAGGGCTCCAGAACTGGATGCAGTGCTCCAGGTGAGGTCTAAGCAGAGCAGAGCAGAGGGGCAGAATCACCTCTCTCCATCTGCTGGCCACACTTCTCTGGATGCAGTCCAGGATGCCATTGGCCTTCTTGACTGCAAGTGCCCACTGCTGGCTCATGTCCAGCTTCTCATCCACCAACACCCCCAGGTCCTTTTCTGCAGAGCTGCTTTCCAGCACCTCATCCCCCAGCCTGTATTGATAGTGAGGGTTGTTCTGACCCAGGCGCAGGACTCTGCACTTAGTCTTGTTGAACCTCATGAGGCTCACCTGAGCCCACCTCTCCAACCTATCCAGGTCCCTTTGGATGGCATCTTGTCCTTCCAGTCTTTCAACAGCACCACTCAGCTTGGTGTCATCTGTGAACTTGCTGATGTTGCTCTCGATCCCATTGTCAATATCATTAATGAAGATATTAAACAATACAGGTCCCAGTACAGACCCCTGAGGGACACCACTTGTCATTGTTCTCCATCTGGATATCGAGCCATTGACCACGACCCTCTGGATGCGACTTGAGTCAAAGTCATTGTCTTACCTGTGGTGGATTACCTCACACCTGTCTTCTCACACTCTCCCTGCTTGTCCTGAGAGCTGTGGTTGGAAGCAGGAGCATGCTCTTGATAGAGCACTATTCTTGCAACTAGTGTCTGCTTCAGGTACATCTTCACATTTTTATAGCCATTTTTGCACATATTCAGGATCAGGGAGGTCTAAGTGACTTCTTCTATGTGCTCCATTTTCTTCCTCATCCCAGGAAGAGGGCCCATGTGTTACAGTTATTGCCATTGTAAGCAGGAGAAAGCTCAATGCATCTACAGCTTACTATATTATTTCTTGCAAGGTTTGAGGTACCTGAGACCTGTGAGAATGCTGTCCAACACCGACTAAACCTCAAATCCACACAGGAGAAAAGCAACAAAAGCATGACCCAAAGCGAGGGAGCATGAGGCAGAGGTATTGTGTTAGTGGCAGTGCTATGGTAAAACAGCTTGCTTTCAGTGCTAAATATGCAGCCAGGCTGTTGTACTTGTGAAAAACGCCACCTTTGCAAGCACTGCTCGTCTTTTCTTTCTTTGGTGGATCCATCTGTGGTTCCTGCATTTCCACTTACCAGTGAGAACCAGTCATATAAAATGTAACCCACGCGTTTCACCCCCACAGGTACCTACCACAGGGGTCTTGCTCAGCTACTGTCAACCAACCCCCTTTCTGTTTATGGATGATCACTTTTCCTCCCATGCCTTCTTTTTATCCTTAAACATCTGAATCTGTCCCAGTGCTTCCCTTCCATGCCAAGGGCTAGCCCTGGACCTCGCTAGAGGTCATCTTTGCATATGAGGAGAAAGTTAGCCTGATATCCCCCTCTTTTTTTTCACTGGTGTAACACACTCCATTTCCACCCAGAAATTATATAAATATATATCCCCCTCAGGATTTATATATTTTGAAATTTATTTTCAGGGAAATTTGTCAACTTCTATTAATATTTGTGAGTTGAATAAACTTTTATAATAAGCTTGCACTGTTTGCCTGGTTACAGGCAATTATCATGCCCACAGAGTTTTAACAGTAAAAAAGAAAAGAAAAAATATTGTAATCATTCAGTCTTATACCTATTGTTGTATCTTTCTTTTCTGTGGCAGCATAGTGCAAAAGAGTTCTGGAATGGGCTGCCCAGGGAGGTTGTGGAGTCTCCTTCTCTGAAGACATTCAAGACCCACCTGGTTGTGTTCCTGGGTGACTTAGTCTAGGTGACCCTGCTGTGGCAGGGGGGTTGGACTAGATGATCTTCTAGGTCCCTTCCAACCCTTAACATTCTGTGATTCTGTGATTCTGTGCTTCTGTGATAGTTCTTCATCAAAACAAGACCACCACTAAAATAATAACATTCTACATGTGTTCCTGGGGGCATTCAAATTGTCACAGCTCTCCACTGCTCAGTGGATCTCAGAAGAGTTTTGCATTTTGATGCACGAATTTCTTTTGCCACCAGTAATCAAGATAATAGTTCCAGTGTCAAAAGCCCCTCGTGCCAAGGAAGGCTTGGTGCCATTTTTTGCAAGATGAAGCAAGAGGAAACCTTAGTGTAAGCACCCAGCTGAGACAGTAGTCAATTAATTGAGAGAATAAATGTATTTTGCGTTTTGACTCCTCATCCCAACTAATCCTAGCTTCTTATTTTAAGAAACCAAGAGCAACCTGGAGCATGGGTGCAGCCCACCACCAGAGCTACCTGGACCGTTCCCAGGACATGCAGCTCAGCAGCTAAGGCAGCTGTGCTGTCCTTCTCTGGACTCCCATCATCCAGCAGCTGGAGGTGCAGCCAAGGTGTGGGAGAGGAATGCAGTGGCCTGTGACTGAGGACAATGAAAGACAGCAGCCATTTCAGTGAAATTACATGTTTTCATGGTCGGTACTTAAGTAATGGTAAGACTGCACACAATGCTGTAAATCTCTCCTTGAGCATAAGCATATGGAAAGTATTGTAGTATAAATTAACTTCATAAATTATGTTTTTTTCTGTTTTCACTCAGTCCTCTCTTCTCTTGATGATTAATACTTCACTTCTACCTCATTTCATGGGCTTTCTGCTTTGCCATACTGGAGACCTGACAGCAATGAACCCCAAAGCACTCCAATTCTTCTGTGAAAGAACTTTTGGGTTTCCCAGTCATCATCAAGAACAGAAAGAAAATAAAGAGCTGTGCTCAGATAGAAACAGATGGTTGTATTGTAAATGAAATAGCACACGGTAATGCATTTTCAGAGCTGAGACCTATGATTTGCTCCTTGCTTCCTGAGCCAGGATGGGTGATGCAGTGAGTTGGTCAAGAGTGTGGTGCTCCCAGGAGTGACACCAGCACTTGATGATGAACCCAGCTGGGCCTTGGGAAGGATCAGCAGATGCACTTTTCTCATTTGAGATGAGGTGCAGCTCTGAAGTGCATTGCCTTCAGGCTGCCCACAAGATCTCCAGTTCCCATTTCACTGTTGCATTATCTATGGTTTTGCTCCTCATTTTCCCCACCTGCTGGGTCAGGGTGTTCATCATGGGTGTCCTTGCAGCAGCTTCAAGTCCTTTGAAAAGGTGTCTTTATTGTAATTTGTGCTACACCAGGGCTTACAGCCACTCNTTGTGGAGTCTCCATCTCTGGAGACACTTAAGACCCGCCTGGATCTATTCCTGAGAGACTTGGTCTAGGTGATCCTGCTCAGGCAGGGGGGTTGGACTAGATGATCTTCTAGGTCCCTTCCAGCCCCTAATTTCTGTGATTCTGTGATCTAGAGCTGGTCAGCAGCAGATTTCATGTCCCATAAGAAAATGTCAATATTTAAATGTTTTTACTGTAAAGGAGGCATAATAAGGCAAATTTATTAATTTTTACTTAAATTATGTCCCAGGGAGATTTGCTTAGCTTTGATCCTTCTCTCTTTCCTCTTTTCTCTTTTTTTGCTTCACCATTAAATAAGGTAAATATCATTTTGAATAAAAAAATAAAATTCTCAGTGTTAAATTCAACTTTATGTACAGGGAGTATACAGGCATATTTGATGTACTTTTGATGGTAAAACAGATGCAAGTGGTGAAGAATATATTCCTGTGCTGATGAAGTGCTGACCCCTTGGAAAAAAAAAAAGGAAAAATACCGCTGAGTATTTTCATGCATCTGAGCTCAAACCCTTTCTAGCATACACTTTGGCAGTTGAGGTGAGCCCCAATTTGTGTAGGAGCTGTCTAGTTGCTGAGCCAGGGCAGGATATGGGAAATGTTGAGTCTACCTTAGTTTAATGAAATCACTTTATCTTCCTGACCAAGATGAAGGCTCATCCCTTCTCCTCTCAGAAATAGAAGACAGGATGGGGAGGGAGAGGGGAGATGAAGTGTGGTATTTTCCCACTGCAGTCCCGGGAGGGACATATTTCTGTAGCCAGGGTAAGCTACAGACAGAATCTGTCTGTAGACAGGAATACATTTTTGAGGTTTCCCCCCCCCACAACGGTTTTATATTTTCAATGAAGAGAGACAGGGTTGGGACGTTTCCCTTTGGAGGTCTGTGGGTCTCTGAAGTGGCTTTTAAAGTTTAAAATAAATATAAAGCAGAATTAAAAAGAGGCAACTTACACTATTTCCTTCAATATGACAAATAGTACTAATTTCTTTTAATAAGTGATTATACCATCAATGCCAGTCTTGGCCAGTTCTGCCACGTAAGAATTTTCTCTATTACCTTTCAATGCCATGTTATTCTGCACTCGTGTATATTTCTGACTGGTTTGTGGCCTTGTAAAAGACCCTCTTGCTTGGTATATGTATAGTAACAGCGGGCAGAGAAGCTGCTACAAGTGATTTAGCAGAACTATACCTAGCTCACTTATTGCTCCTATCAGGTGACATTGTTTTAACAGCAGACACTGAATTATCTGTAGTAGCAGAAATGAGGTTCACTGATTTTTCTGAATTTAATTTCATTTATTGATCAGGCTCCAACCAGCTGAACATGAGTCAGCAGTGTGCCCAGGTGGCACAGAAGGCCATTGGGATATTGGCTTGTATCAGGAATAGCATGGCCAGCAGGACAAGGGATGTGATTCTCCCCCTGTGTCTGGCACTGGTGAGTCCTCACCTCGAGTATTGTGTAGAGTTCTGGGTCCTGTGCAGATTGGATGTAGCACTTAGACATGATCTAGTTGGGTGTCGTCATGTTAGGTCTTAGGCTGGACTTGATGATCTCAGATGTCTATTCCAGCCTCAATAATTCTGTGTGAGGAGAATGGTCAAGTCTGAGTCTCAGGTATTTTCTACAGAAGTATATGCTTACTTAATATTCTGATCTTTGTAGGTTTCATTTTCAGACATTTAACTCTTCACAGATAATGACATTAGTTACCTATGTCAAATAGCTGCCCTGCAAATAAAGAATGTGTCATGAAAAATTGCTACTTTTGGCCTCAAATTTTACACACTTGAGGTCTAAAAACATCTGATTCTTAGCCCAAATATTTTTTTTTCCTTTTTTCAGATGAAAGGTCTGCACAGCCTATTTACATCAACAAAATATTTCTGCTTCATATAGAAGCTTTTGTCTCTTCAGCTGTGTCACTGTTTAGACCCAGACTGGACCTGAGCTCCATGTGGTTGCTCATCACAAGCACCACCCTCTATACCCACCACCCCACCCCACCACAGTGGGATGGGAAGGAGAATAGGGAGAAAAAGACAAAACCCTGTAGGTTGGAATAAGGAGAATTTAATAGAATAACACAAAGGGAGAAGAAACAAAATTAGTAACACTAATAGTAATAAAACAGTATTAATGAGTGATGTAAAACACACTAACTGCCCAGCCCTGCACTAAGTTCCCCTCCTAAGAGACCAAGTGCCCTCCATGGCACAACTGCCCTGCCTTTATACACCTGACATTATGTGAGCATGGTATTAAATATCCCACTGGCTGGTTCAATTGTCTATCCTGACTATGGTCACCTCCCAGATTCTGGTGAACCCAGAACAAGCTACCATGGACACGTTCAGTTTTTCACCAGAACCCTTGAAATCATTAAGGTTTTCTAATATAACTCAAGATGCTAATTTTTAGTTTCCTTATCTCATTGCATTAAGCTTTAGCTACGTGCTCAGTACAAACTTGATATGTTTCCGTTGAGATGAGTCTTTTCTAGTCTCTTTCACCTCGGATTCCTGTCCTTGAACTTTAAACTATGTGGTAAACTACCTTTAGTTCTTTTTCTACTATGTCTATGAGAAAAGGTTGTTCTTTTGTCACAGCTTAGGGTCAGGGGAGCTCCTAGACTGATAACAACTGCTCTCTTTTTGCTGCAATTGCATCAAAGCAGGCCAGTTGTATCCTGGGCTGC